>BSBK01001544.1:1265000-1537500 GCA_027943335.1 Chamaecyparis obtusa | reverse complement strand
ATTGTCATCAATAATAATATAGAATTCACATGTAAGAATAATCAAGGATATAAGAAATGTTCCTAAATCATTACTAGGAAAGATAAATCTCATATTTAACCAAAATGGGTAATCCAAATCATATATATACATAAGGATAATAGATAATGGTCTTGAGCATGTTATTTGAATGAGAAGCATAATCTTCCAATTTGAAACTGATAGGGAGAGGGGATGAACTAATCACTAGTTCATGCTTCTTGTCTACCACTGAGACCTAAGGTGACTTCCAAGTCCACCAAATGGATCTATAGGATCTCCTTTAGCCTGAGATCCCTTAATACCAAACCCCCACTCTTCTATCTTTGAGAAAATCTATCTCTTGCCAACTACTAGGTTCTCATGCTAGATGAAGAACACTCAAGGTTCCTAAGTTCTTCTAGGGTCTTTCTTCACAAATATCTACACACATCTTTTAGGGTCATGGAGATGCTTCAAGACCTCCCAATATACTTCTTTCAGTGCCTAATACAACCCAAAACATTGATCTTCCTTACCGATTCTACACTTTTCTACCAAAACAGGGCTACTAGAAAAGATCCCGAATTAGCCCCCCTACTCCAAGAAATTGGGTTATTACTCCAATTTCTTCCATTAACCATCACAAAATTCCTTCAAATACCCTCAATCATTTTACTAACTCTCAAATATTTTCTAGGTTTTGGGTCTCAAAAAAGTCATATTGTACCTATGCACAATATGAGGGTTTTGAGGGTTTCTAGGCCTTTTCTAGGCCTGTCTACTTCATAGCTTGGTTTGATGCTTTGTGAGATTTCCACAAACCTTTCCTTCTTGTCAAGGGACCTTAACTTACTCCCCTAACTACTCCATGCTTACTTTCTTCATTGTCTTCACAACCCTGCTTTCTTTAACCTCTATAAAGTCACTCCTCCCTAACCAGGCATACACTGGCTCACCTAGGGCAAGAGTTCAAAAATACTTCCATGGCTTTTGAAGGGCCCTCCTCCTAAAAAAAAATAGTACATTGAACCCACTCACTATCCCTAAAAGGCCTTACTATGTCTATAGTGGGATAGTGATTTACATGGCTCACAAGACCAACTCCCTGGTTTAGGACATTGGACTAGCACAAAA
The DNA here is from genome assembly GCA_027943335.1 of Chamaecyparis obtusa. Classification (NCBI taxonomy): domain Eukaryota; kingdom Viridiplantae; phylum Streptophyta; class Pinopsida; order Cupressales; family Cupressaceae; genus Chamaecyparis; species Chamaecyparis obtusa. Next base: position 1,536,366 of record BSBK01001544.1, on the reverse strand, counting down.
AAACTATTTACAAACTTGCAAATGAAAAATATATACACCTAATCTACTTTAAAAAAAACAAATTACAATGCCAAGATGTTATAGTAGCAAACTTAGCACACAAAATCTTTCATTCATTCACTGTGATACTTCTTCATGTACGGATCAGTCACAACAACATACTATCTGTAATTTGACACACATGTTCTGGCAATTTTAGGGTTTGTTAAGTTTAAATATGGTCTCTTAGGTCTTTTCCCATCATAACTAGGGTTCCTATCATGGTATAAATCAAGTCCCCAAATTTTGTTGAGCAACATTTTCAAAGTTGCAAAGTTGCACTTTGCAACTTTTCTAACTTTTCAACTTTTTGCCAAAATGGCTAACTTCTAGCTTTCTAAGACTAGAGACCCTTCCTAGATGACTTCTAGGAATAGAAAACCTATTTTTCCTTACTAATATCTTGAAAAATCTCTAAATTATCTCATGTCCTTCCAATAGGACTTCATGACAAGGAGTACCTTACTAACCTTAAAGGTCTATCCAAACACTCCAACTGGTCCTCAAACCCTTATTGTTTATACAAGCTCACTGAGAGCATCACACAACAAAATTGCAAGAAATGGTGAGGGCCATGTTTCTCTAGGTTCCCCTGCACCATACTCCCCACCAAAGAAGCTAAGTCCCCTCTGGAGACAAAAGCTAGAGATCTATGCCCTAAAGTTTGAACTGATTCTCAAGGATCCAGGTAGCCTCTGAGTCTAGTTTATCCTACCACTTGATAAGGTGTTCCTTATAGGTACCATGCTTGGTCTTTGTGTGCACCTAGGAGTCCAATATATTCTCTACTCTTAGCTTGGGTTTAGGAGGTAGGGCTATTTCTTGAGCCTCCTTCTTAACTTCCTCCACATTCTGATCTACCTTAGTAAGAGGTCCTCTATACTTAACCAGGTCTACAACATTGAAGATGGGAGACATAGCTAGATCATCTGGTAGACCAACTTTGTAAGCATTCTATCCATACTTGGCCAGTATAGGACATGGACCAATTCTCTTCATCTAAATCTTTGTAGGAACTCCTTTTTCCATCCTTTCTTTGTTTAGGTGGACCATGACCAAGTCCCCTACACCAAACTATACCTCTCTTCTCTTGAGATCAACCTTGTCCTTGATCTTCTTGGTGTTGTCAATAAGGGATTGTTTCACTTGATCATGCACTTCTTTCATAGATTGACTAAAATCTTCAGCATAGCCACTATTAGGGACTTGATTTTCCAAATTTCTTAGTTCACATACACCCCTAGGATGTATCCCATAGACAATCTCAAAGGGACAATTCCCAGTAGTCCTATTAATGCTATCATTATAAGCAAACTCTGCTTGGTGAAGGACTAAGTCCCATGTCAAACCATATTCCTTGGTTAAGCATCTCAATAAATTTCCAAGTGTCCTATTGACCACCTTAGTTTGACCATCAATTTGAGGATGGTAAGCTGAACTAAATGCTAGATTGGTACCTAGTCTTTGCCATAAGGACCTCCAAAAGTGTCCCATAAATTTTCTATCCCTGTCAGATACAATACTACTTGGAAAGACATGAATTCTTACAACTTTTTTGAAAAACAAATAACCAATATGACTTGCATCATGAGTGACTTTACATAGGATAAAATGGCTCATTTTGTTGAATCTATCTACTACCACATAGATTCTATCAAAGTCACTCTTTGTCCTAGGTAAACCAACCACAAAATCCATACTTACACATTCCCATGGTCTGCTTGGTATTGGGAGAGGCTGATAAAGTCCTACATTTGTAGAAGTACCCTTGGCTCTTTGACATATGATGCATTGCTCAATGTAGGTTTTGACATCTCTTTTCATTTTAGGCCAATAGTAGTATCTTTGGACCAATTCCAAGGTCTTGTTGAGGCCAAAATGGCCACTCAAACTCCCATTGTGTTTTTCTTGAATGAGGCTCTCCCTCATGGATCCTCTTGGAACACACAATTTCCCTCCTTTAAAGAGGAGTCCATTCTACAATATATACTCTGCAAAGTCATCATGAAATTGATTCAAATGTTCTTGACACACCTTGTATGTTGCTACAAAATCTTCATCAGTTTGGTATAGCTCCTTGAAGTTATCCAATCCTATGCTTTTCATTTGGACTTCTTGAACAGTGAGAAGCCTTCTACTCAAGGCATCTACTATTTTATTGAGATTCCCTTTCTTGTGCTTTATGGTGAAGGTATAAGACTACAAATACTCCACCCACTTGACATGTCTATGACTCAACTTGTCTTGGGAGTTGAGAAATCTCAAAGCTTGATTATCAGTGAACACTACAAACTCCTTGGGAAAAAGATAATGCCTCCACTTTCTAAGGGATTGAACAAGTGCATAAAGTTCTAGATCATAGGAAGAGTAATTTTTCTTTGCTGCATTTAGCTTCTCACTAAAGAAAGCCACTGGTCTATTACTTTGACTCAAAACTCCTCCTACTACTATGTTACTAGCATCACACTCTATAACAAAGGGTTCATCAAAAGTTGGTAACCTTAGAATAGGCTTAGTAGCTACCTCTTTCTTTAATGTCTCAAATCCCTTATTTGTTGTAGGTGTCCACACAAATTTAGTTTTCAATCCACCCTTGATGGTATCCATCATAGGAGCACATATCCCACTGAAGTTCCTGATGAACTTTCTATAGTACTGAGCTAGGCCATGGAAACTCCTCACTTCACTAGAATTCTTAGGAGTTGGCCAACTTAATATTGTTGTAACTTTAGTTTCATCCATAAACTAAAGCCTAAATAAACTAGTTCCTACTTTATAAAATCACACTTGTCTAGATTAATGGTTAGGTGTTCCCCCTTCAATTTAGATAACACAATCTTGAGATGTTTTAAATGTTCCTCTTTAATCATAATAAAAATCAATATGTCATCTAAATAGACTATCACAAACTTACTTGTGAAGTCTTTCAACACCTCATTCATGAGCCTCATGAATGTGCTTGGAGCATTGGAGAGGCTAAATGGCATGACTAGCCATTCATAGAGTCCTTCAGTGGTTTTGAAAGTTGTTTTCCACTCATCTCCCTCTTTTATTCTTATTTGATGATAGCCACTTTTAAGGTCTATCTTTTTGTAATACCTAGCCCCTCCTAGGCAATCCATTAGATCTTCAATCCTAGGTATGGGAAACCTATACCAGATTGTAATCTTGTTAATGGCTCTAGAGTCTGTACACAATCTCCATGTTCCTCCTTTATTAGGTGCCAAAATAGTAGGAACATCACATGGGCTGATGCTCTTTCTTATTAGCCCTTGATCCATCAATTCTTGTACTTTCTTTGCAACTTCCCTATTTTGTTCAGGACTTATCTTGTAAGGTGCCTTGTTTGGCAATGATGCCCCTAGTATCAAATCTATTTGATGGCTAATTGCTCTATTGGGTGGCAAGGTGGTAGGTGCTCCATCTGATATGATGCTCTTGAACTCCTTCAAAATCTACTGCACTTCATGAGGAATGTCCTCCTTCTTGATCTTTGTTTCCTCCTTGGGTTTCACTACAATAGCATAACCCACTATTTCTTCTTTCTCAAGAGTTTTCATGAACTCTTTCCCCTTCAACATCAGCACATTAGGTTCACTTCCTTGGCCATCTTGTTCAAGTAGTGACTGAATTTTTTAACTCACTCCATCCTTTATAAAGGTGTATGAGTTGAGCTCACCATTTTTTATGGCCTTTCTATCAAATTTCCATGGCCTACCTAGTAATAGGTGACAAGCATCCATTGGAAAAACATCACATAAGATCTTGTCTTTATACCCTCCTATGGTGAACTCAATCCATGCTTTCTCATTAACCAAGACATGCTGCCCTTATTTAACCATGTGACCTTATAAGGAGTGCTATGAGGTATTTTTGGAATCTTGAGTTTGGTAATAGCCTCCTCTAAAATAATGTTATCAGTATCCCTGAGTCTATGATAACTTTACAAACCTTTCCCATTATCTTACACCTTACCTTGAAGAGTGACCTACTTTGTTTGGGCTCCTTCTTGACTGGTTCCCTAATTAGGATCCTCTTTATCATCAAATTCTCACCACTCTCTGAATCTAATTGAATATCATAAGACTTCACACTTGAAGTATCTTCATGTACATATGCCACTTTCTTTTCACTTTGTGAAGATGATCCCTTTTTAGGACACCTATAGGAAGGATGCCCCAATTGCTGACAATGGTAACACTTCATAGTGGCAAAATAAGATGGTCATCTTCCTCCTGGTGATCTACCTCTTCCTCCAAATACTCTACCTCAGCTTGAACCACCCCTTTGGCTGGTCTCTCCACTTTGTTTAGTTAGCTTGGACTCACCTTGAGGTCTGCTATCATTGCTTCTACCTCCATAGCTTCCCCTATGTTCTCTGCCATCTTTGCCCCTTCTTCTATTCTTTGATGTCTGGACTTGCTTCCTCTTTCCTTTCTCTTCCACCTTTAAAGAAATTTGGTATCATTAATGGACTATTCAGGGGTGACAAGGCTCATATCTTCTTCGATGGACCACTTAAGTGTTGGAAACTACAATTGAAACAATTTTTGTATTTTCATTGATGTCAAACCTTAATTGGTAAGACTATTGCTACTTAGGAAAGTACTATATCTATTGTATTGTTGTGAAGGATTGGGGCAAGGTTGGTAACAATAGCACCTAGGGAAAGGTTGAGTTATCTTGATACTACAAAGTGTACTTGACTATGTTGTACAATGATGAGACAGTGTATTTTTTATCCTAGTATGATTGAAGACTAAACTAGTAGGCTTGACTGAGCAAAAATGGAGATATCATGTTTAAGCTGAGTAATGCTAGTGCCGATTGAGTTAGTGTATGCCGAGCAAAATTCTAGTGTCAACCGAACAACAGTTAATTGCTAAGGAAGATAGTATAAGATGAGGAAAAATTTTTAGTAATGACCAAGCTTTCTACATGATTTCCAAGTAGTTGATCATAGTATTGACCGAGCATCAGCATTTTTATATTTGAAGAGAATTTAGTTTTAGGGCTGACATTGTTGAATTCTTGGATTATGTAAAATGTGTTGACATTATTTATTGATTGTTTGAAAGTATTAAATGTGCTATAAAACATTTTATTGTAAATATTTAAGAGACTTGAGATGAAGTTGAAGAACATGAAGTAGGTAGATTCAATGAATCTGACCTAACCCTAAGATCTACGAATGAGATTGAGCGGCATAATATGAGTTAACCTAATTGAGGAAAGTATTAAGGGAACCTGAGCATTGGATATGCATGTGCATGGGTGAAAAAGAGAATGCTGGAATATCAGTAAAGTTTTATTGACTGTATAAGCCAAAAAGGCTGAAGGATAATTGTGGTGGTTGCTTGAAGAAAAGTTCTGAGTAGATCAGAGATGGAGATGGAAAAGTTTCAAAATCAATAAACCAGCATTAGTGTACAAAATCAAATATGATATTTACAAAGTGAGTTGTATGTTTTTTAGATCAATATTGCTACTACTTTCTAACCATTGTAACAGTCAAAATCCTTTTAACAGAGGTTGACCTAACAGTCATATGTTAAATCCTTTGAATAAGGTTTCATTCTAATGGAGTGTATGTAAGTCCTATAACAAGGATAACTTTTAATACGGTGATTGAAATCCTTTAACTGGGTCACACCTAACAATGTGTATTGTAACCTTTGATAGGGTTGGATTTTAACCGAGCTCACTTCAGAAGAGTGAAAATATTAGTAGCATGTTACAAAGTGGTTTTTCCCACATTGGGTTTCCACTATAAGTCCTAGTGTTAATACTTGTGTGAATGTTTTGGTTTGAACATTTCTGTGTTTTACAAGTTAAGTTACATCTGGGTAGTGGAATGCAATGTTATATGTTTCTATTATTAAATTAGTGATGATCGAGTTTGTTTTGGTTATTAGATCTGATTTAAGGAAAAAATTTTAAGTTTGTCTTATACATCAGGACCTAAGAACAACTGAGTCACCCCCCCTCTTTGTTGTTCTAAATCATATTAACAATTGGTATCAGAGATTTGTTGCTTATTATTAGTGTTTACAAAAATCAAGTTTAAAGGGACTTGAAGCAAATGATCAGGATGTATAAGACGGAGGTATCGAAGCTGAATAAGGAAAACTTCCCTGCATGGCAAAGCTTGATGAAGCTGCATATGGCTAGTATTGGTGACTCTACAAAGTACTACATTGAGAATGGCTATGTCTCACTTGTCGCACCTTTGACTATCTAAGAAATGAGAGTTAAGCAAGAACATAATCAGGCAATGCTGGAAATTGCATCTGCCCTAAGCTATCCAGAATTTGAGGACATTAAGGATTGCACAACTATTAAGGAGATGTGGGACACTCTTGCAAGGATCTATGGTGGTTACTTAAATGTATTGAAAGCAAATGTCGAGAGTCTTAGAGGCAAGTTTGATGAAATGAGAATGCAAGAATGTGAGAACATTGCACAATATTTTGGTAGAATAAAAGAAGTTGTGAATGCTATTAGAGGAGAAAATGTGATTATTGATGATGAAACTATAATTGAGAAAGTACTAAGAACCCTATGTCCAATATATGCTATTAAGATCTTAGCTATTTAGGAATCTAGATGCAACTCTACTAATGTACTTACTTTGGAAAGTTTGTTTGGTAAGCTAACTACTTTTGAACTCTCTAACTATGATAAATTCACTGTTGGTAGCATTGGTAATGTTGAATTTGCTTTCAAGTTACAACTAGTTCTGAACAAGCCAAAGAAAGAAAAAGAAAGATGCATTAGTGAAAGTGATAGTGACACTTCTGATGAAGAACTGGAAGATCTAGAAGCTCTTATGGCTAGAAGACTGAGAAGAGGAAAAGGAAATTATAAAGGTAAACTCCCTATTATATGTTTTGCATGTAATAAAGTTGGTCATATAACTGCTAGATGTCCTGACAGGAAGGATAAAGAAGATGAAAGAAAAATAAAACACAAAGATAGAAGAGATGATAGAAGCTACCGAAGGAAAAAGGACTACAAAGGAAAATGTAAGAAATCCTATTACATTGCTAAAGAAGAAACTGACACTGATAGTGATGATTTTGAAATTGAGGTAGTCTATGTTGCAATGAAAGATGAATCTGATGAGGATGAGAAAATTGCATTGATATCCTATGTGAACAAGAATGATAAATGGATTATTGATAGTGGTTGTTCACATTACATGATTGGTGACAAAAATAAGTTTGAGACCTTACATCATTACAGAGGTAAAAGTGTAACATTTGGTAATGATGCACCATGTCTTGTTAGAGGAAACTGTTTGATTAAACTGACTGATAAGATATCCTATGAAAATGCATATTGGATTGAAGGTCTTAATTATAATTTGTTAAGTGTTTCTCATCTCAACAGAACTGGTTACCGAGTGGAATTTCATCACAAGAAAGCTAAAATATTTGATGCTACTGGAGAACTAATTGGAATTGGAGATCAGACTAGAGGTAATTTGTTCTATCTTGACCTATCTGAATAAATATGTATAAATGCACAACTTGATGATATTTGGTTATGGCATAAAAGGCTATGTTCATGTGAACTTTGACAATTTGGTAGAGATAAGTAAGAAGAAAAAGGTAAGAGGTCTACCTAGATTGAAGAAACCTGAGAATGTGATGTGCAAAGAATGTCAGTTAGGAAAAATGACAAAGTCAAGTTTTAAGAGCAAATCCTTTACTTTGAAAACATTTTAGATTTGATTCATACTGACCTTTGTGGACCTATGGGTGTAAAAAGTTATTGTGGTGCTAGATATTTTATCTTGTTTGTTGATGATCATACTAGGATGATGCATGTAATGTTTCTAAAAGAAAAATCTGAAGCTTTTCAATTCTTTAAGTGGTATTTGGCTAAGGTTGAGAAGGAGACAGGTAGGAACCTAAAATGTCTTAGATCTGACCGAGGTGGAGAATTTACATCAAATGAATTCAATCTCTTTTGCAATGATAGAGTAATTATAAGATAGATGTCTACACCTAGAACACCTCCATAGAATAGTACAACAGAAAGGAGAAACAGATCTATCTTGGATTGTGCAAGGACATTGTTGATTGAAAAGAATGTGGCACATAAATACTGGAAAGAAGCTATAAGCACTATTGTCTACACTCTTAACTGGGTATAGATCAAGAAAGGTACAAATCTGACACCCTATGAATTATGGCATGGGAATTGATGAAGGGTGCTCCCCTTAATACCACAAACACATAACAAAAATAGAGAAACAACAACAATATGCAAGAATAGAAAATTGGCTTCTTATTATCTCCACAAATGTGGAATTACAAACTTTTAGAATTACAATATGCAAAGCCACATGGGCATTCCCTTACAATATTCTGTAGGACAAAGCCTCAAATCAATACCCATATCTACTACCTAGAACTATCCCAAACTGCCTAAGACAACACTACATACCTTCCTTATATAGGCAATTTCCACCGCCCAAGAAGGTTCTAGAAATTTAGCCTTTTAGGGCCGACAAAACTTAGAATTATTTTATTTTCACAATTTTTACAATAGGGTCGGCTCAAAAGAAATACAAAATATGCTTTTAAGTAGCCGAACTTCTGGAGGCCATAAATTTTTAACCATTGCTCTATTTTTCTATTGTAACCACTTTTTATAAATGCCATGACGAGATCTATAGTGCTTGACATTCGCTAGCGCCAATCAGCTGGGGGTCGATCGCGATCTGGAGCCTCTAAGACCTTCAAAATTGACCTAAAAGATTTCATACCCAAAAACCTCAATAACTTCACCAATACTGATGATGTGGCAATGAAACTCAACTGGTAGGCTAAAATGACTAGGATGAACCTCCAACTATGAAATCAAAACATTCTGAGATCATATGACCAGCTTACTAAAAATAGTAAGTTTCCATAAATAGCATCTCTGCACAAGATAGCCCTTATTGAAAAGAAAATAGAAATATTTTTGGGTGATGCAAGATTGCTCTTACACCTAGGATGCTCCTGCATCAGACACCTGAGGTAATTTGAGAAGTGACCCTATCACAACTCAGGTGTGCAGAGGAAAACCAAGACAGTTAACCTGCTCCTTTGCTAGCCATGATGAATCTTCAATAGGTCATTCTTTCCATTTGACCAAGTATTATTCATATGTCCTATTCCTTGTGCTTTTGCCAACATGACTATCCAGTATGTCTTCAATCTCCTTGATATCTGAACTGATTGCTGGAACACTCCATTATGCTGCTGTAACCTCATCTTCAACCTGAAATTCCTTATGCTCCTTTTCTCATTTGCCTTAGCCTTATACTATGCATTCATCTTGGTAATATGCTTCCTCACCTCTTCGTGGATGTTCTTCAAATGGTCTGCAAAATCCTTAGCTTCAGTACTACTTATTTCTCCTTTATCTATCTTTCTCAACTCAGATGCATTTCTGGGACTACTTCCATATACAATCTGTGGATGATGTGATGAATTAAACTTCAAATCTCTCTTCAACTCTTCACTTTCTACTAGTGTCATTTTGTGTGCTACCTTATTTGGAAAACTAGCTCCTGGAATCAAGTCCATCTGATGACTGATCTTTCTTACTGGTGGTAATCCATTAGGCACATTATCGGATACAATATCTTGAAACTCATTTAATAATTCTAGAACTTCTATAGGTACATCTTCTACTTCCTCTTTCCCATCCTTTGGAATTAAGGTAAAACACATATATCATGTCTCATACTATCTGAGAAATTTCCTCTATCAACAAAAGTTATTCTTTCATTACCACATACCTTTTCTTATGTTTCCTTCAATAGTTTTAGCTTATGTCGCACTCCATCCTCTATCAGGGAATAGGTATTCACACGACCATCCTGTACAGAGCATCTATCAAACTACCACGGCCTACCTAACAACATATGACATGAATCCATAGGTATGATATCACATAGTACCTCATCATGGTACCCTCAAATCTTGAACTTTACTAGGCACTATTCACTGACCATGACCTTGTGGTCATCCTACACCCAGGGAACATGATATGGATGTGGATGTTTCTACCTCTTGAGCTTCAACTTTGTAACCATCTCTTTTGACACTAAATTATCTATACTGCCACTATCAATAATCACATCACAACACTTACCCTCACACTTGCACCTGGTGTGAAATAGGCTCCTTCTTTGCTCAGGTTCATTCTCTCCACTCAGTAGGACTCTTTTGTTAATCAATGTTTCTCCTCTTTCAACATCTTTAGAATGTGATGATCTGGCATCTTCATCTACATGTGCAACTCTGGCCTAGCCTTCATTTCTCCTATATGTCCTTCCTTGGTGTTGAGGACATTCAAATTCTCTATGACCTTCTTCTCCACAGTGAAAACATGTTCCATGGAAGCCTCCTCTTCCAGATCCTTGTCCTCTTCCTCTTCCTCTCTAATCTCTATTATTCTAATCATGAAAATGATTGAAATTATCTCCTCTCTAATTCTAACTATTACTAGCCTCATCCTTCTTTTTCAGATCTTCATTTTGATCTTCATATGACCGTCCACTAGATCTTCCATCACAACCTCTTCTCTTTGTCTGCTCTCAAACTTATTGTTCAACTTTTCCTCTACATTTAGGGCAAACTGGTATGCCTCTTCAATACTATTTATTTGAACTAGATTCAGCTCCTCTTGAATGCTCAGTCTCAACCCATTAAGGTAACAGGAAACTTTCTCTTGATCAGCTTCTGCATGGCCTGTTCTAATGAGGATTCGATAGAACTCATCTGTATACTCCTGAACAGATCTTCTTGCTTGCTTCAAACTTTGCATCTTCCTCAGTAGGTCAAGCTCATAATCAACAAGAATGAACTGCCACTTCAATTTATCCACCATTCGATCTCATCTTGTGATTTTATCTTTCCCTCTTCTATTTCACTCCAATTGAATCTCTTGCCACCAGATCTTCACATGACCTTTCAGTCTGGCCTTCGTGAATATGACCCTATCAGGATCCTCAATATCTTCATACTAAAAATATTCTTCACATTCATTGATCCAGTTGATCAATTCTTCTGGGTTAAGATTTTCATAAAATGTCAGAACTTCAATCTTAGGTCTTTTCCTGATCTTTGAGATGGCTCAAAAAATTATTTATTCCTCCCAGTTCACAACTTCAACTTCTCCTTTTTGATCTTCTTCTTCGGCTTCATCCTTGCTTTCGTCTCTGACATTAAGATTCATTACTCTACGAATCTCTTTTTGCAATACTTTCACTTGTCTCTACAATGCCCTAACCTTGGGTATTACAACACCAGCTCTTTCACCATGTTCCCTTCATGGACGTATTTTCACGCTTCTTGTTGAAACCCTAACCAGGGTCATGGTGCAAACTACCTCACAGTCGGTGATTTGTTTACACAAAAACCCTAACCCATGGTCCTGGTGCAAACTGCCTCACAATCGGTGATCTATTTACACACTCAAGAAAACCTGGCTCTGATACCACCTGATGAAGGATGCTCCCCTTAATACCACAAATACATAACATAAACAGAGAAATAACAACAATATGCAAGAACAGAAAATTGGCTTCTTATTATCTCCACAAATGTGGAATTACAAACTTTCAGAATTACAATATGCAAAGCCACATGGGCATTCCCTTACAATATTCTGTAGGACAAAGCCTCGAATCAATACCTAGATCTACTACCCAGAACTGTCCCAAACTGCCTAAGACAACACTATAGACCTTCCTTATATAGGCAATTTCCACCTCCAGAGAAGGTTCCAAAAATTTAGCCTTTTAGGGCTGACAAAACTTAGAATTATTTTATTTTCACAATTTTTACAATAGGGTCGGCTCAAAAGAAATACAAAATATTTTTTTAGGTAGCCCAACTTCTGAAGGCCATAACTTTTTAACCATTGGTCTATTATTCTATTATAACCACTTTTCGGAAATGCCATGATGAGATCTATAGTGCTTGACATGCGCTAGCGCTAGTTAGCCAGGGGTCGATCGTGATCTAGAGCCTCTAAGACCTTCAAAATTGACCTAAAAGATTTTGTACCCAAAAACCTCAATAACTTCACCAATACTGATGATGTGGCAATGAAACTCAACTAGTAGGTTGAAATGACTAGGATGAACCTCCAACTGTGAAATCAAAACATTCTAAGATAATATGACCAACTTACTAAAAATAGTAAGTTTCCATAAATAGCATCTCTGCACAAGATAGCCCTTATTGAAAAGCAAACAGAAATATTTTTAGGTGATGCAAGATTGCTCTTACACCTAGGATGCTCCTGCATCAGGCATGCACCGAGTGTTAAATACTTTAGAATCTTTGGAAGTAAGTGCTATATATTAAAAGACACTAGGAATATAAAGTTTGATGCGAAGAGTGATGAAGGCATATTCCTAGGATATTCCACAAAAAGTAAAGCTTATAAGTGTTTGAACTCTAACACTAACAAAATTGTGGAAAGTGTGAATGTGAAAATTGATGAGTATGCAGAAAGAAATGAAGCTGACAGTAAAAGAGAACCAGAAGATTATAGATCTTTTGTGTACATTGAGGAAGAAGAAGAAGCAAGTAACAAACTTGCACTTGATGCCGAGTCTCAGGTAAGTAATGCTGAGTGATAGATAGATGTTTCCAAGCATTAGGAAAACAGTGCCAAAAGAGAACAAGAACATGCCAAGCTACAAGAAAATGCTATCAAGTATCAGGAAGAGGTTGTCAAGCATTCAGAAGCTAAAACTGACAATCTTGTTGGGGAACCTGATGAAATAGAGGAGAGAAGAGCTGAACCTATTTTGGAAAAATATGTAAGAAGACATCACAAGCCTGAACAAATAATTGGAGACAAAAATACTGGAATTCAAACCAGAAGTAAGACTAAGGATCCAACATGTCTACTATGTGAATTTGAACCCAAGTCAACTAGAGAGGCATTGGAGAATGAAGACTGGATACAAGCAATGAATGAAGAGATTGACCAGATTGAGAAGAATGATACTTGGACTCTGGTGTCGAGACCTAAAAACAAAAATGTTATAGGAACAAAGTGGGTCTTTCGGAATAAGATGAATGAAAATGGTGAAATAACTAGGAACAAAGTTAGGCTGGTATGCAAAGGCTATGCACAAGAAGAAGGAATAGATTATGGGGAGACATTTGTCCCTGTAGCTAGATTGGAAGGAGTAAGAACTTTGCTTGCATATGCTACTTATAAAGATTTCAAAGTATATCAAATGGATGTCAAGTCTTCATTTTTAAATGGTATACTAGAAGAAGAAGTTTACATAGAACAACCAGAAGGTTTTATTGATCCAAACAGAAGACACATGGTGTGCAAATTGAATAAAGCACTATATGGATTGAAACAAGCTCCCAGAGCATGGTATGAGAGGTTGCACAACTACTTGATACAAATTGGATTTTCAAGAACAAATGACACAAGCAATCTGTACATGAAAGATGAAGAAGGTAAAGGTATCCTCTTGGCAAAAATTTTTGTGGATGATATTATTTTTGGTGGACAAGATGCATCGTGTAAAAGATTTTCAAATGAAATGGAAACTGAATTTGAAATGAGCATGTTTAGTGAGATCAAATTCTTTGGTGGTTTACAAGTATATTAGATGAAGAAAGGAATTTTCATTACACAGTCTAAGTATGTTAATGAAATACTGAAAACCTTTGGGATGGAAGGTGCTAGAGCAGTGAGTACTCCTATGGTTACTGGACAAAATTTATCTAAGAATGATGATGCTACAGAAGTGAATCATACTTTGTATAGATCCATGATTGGAAAATTGTAGTATGTTGTACATAGTAGACCAGATATTGCACTAGTTGTTGGGATTGTGGCAAGATTCTCTACCAATCCTAAGGAAACACACATGATGGTTGCGAAAAGAATTATGAGATACTTGAAAGGAACTACTGACTATGGTCTATATTATAAGAAGGATGAAAAATTTGAACTCAGAGTTTATACAGATGCTGATTGGGCAGGAAATGTAGATGATAGAAAGAGTACTAGTGGTGGAGCTTTCTTTCTTGGATAGAGATTAGTCTCCTAGATGAGCAAGAAACAAAATTGCATTTCCCAATCTACTACCAAGGCCAAGTATGTTGCTGCTGTAGTAAACTGTTCAAATTTGGTATGGATAAAACAATTTTTGATAGGCATGAAAGAAGAAATCACTGAACCTGTTGTTATTTTTTGTGACAACACAAGTGCTATCAATATTTCTAAGAATCCAGTGATGCACACTAAGACCAAGCACATAGCAATCAAGTATCAATACTTGAGAGAATTAGTACAAGATAAAGAAGTTCGAATGGAATATGTGAATACAAAAGAATAATTAGCAGACATATTCATTAAAGCTTTACCCAGAGAAGCTCAAGAGCATTTGAGAAGTCAATTAGGGGTCCTTCCCCTAACTGAGGCTTCCTAGTCAAGCTAGGAGTGCTATAGCAAAATATTTGACAAATTGATGTATAAGATTGTCCCACTTTAGGGCTAACCTAGAGTTGTGAAAAGGAGAAAAGACAAGGAATCGGTCATAAGCAAGATGACAGAGGGAGAAACATTGAGCTGCATAGATATTATCTACATCTGATGGATGTATGTTTTAGTTGCTGCTTTAGCATTTTTGTCAAAGAGGGAGATGAACTAATATGATAACACATGACACTGAAAAGTGAGGGTGATGAACTAAAATGAAGGATCAGCATAGAGGGAGATCTGAATATTTCTGATGGTCACAGAAGTGAGGCATATAAGATTCTGAATCAGAATGAAGCTAAGGATATTATAAATAATTCTCTAATGAATAGATAAGTTTTTGGATTGGTTGGTAATCCATGTGTTATTCAAGTGATATCATATGGTGTTGCCATCAATGCCAAAGAGGGAGATTGTTGGAAACTACAATTGAAACAATTGTTAAATTGTCATTGATGTCAAACCTTAATTGGTAAGACTATTGCTACTTAGGAAAGTACTATATCTATTGTATTGTTGTGAAGGATTGGGGCAAGGTTGGTAACAATAGCACCTAGGGAAAGGTTGAGTTATCTTGATACTACAAAGTGTACTTGACTATGTTGTACAATGATGAGATAATGTATTATTTATCCTAGTAAGAATGAAGACTAAACTAGTAAGATTGACCAAGCAAAAATGAAGAAATCATGTTTAAGCCGAGTAATGTTAGTGTCGACTGAGTCAGTGTATGCAGAGCAAAATTCTAGTGTCGACCGAACAATAGTTAATTACCGAGGAAGACAGTATAAGCCGAGGAAATATTTTTAGTAATGACCGAGCTTTCTACATTAAGACCGGGTAGTTGATTACAATATTGACCGAGCATCAACATTTTTATATTTAAAGAGAATTTAGTTTTGGAGCTGACATTGTTGAATTCTTGGATTATGTAAAATGTGTTGACTTTATTTATTGATTGTTTAAAAGCATTAAATGCACTATAAAATGTTTTACTATAAATCTTTAAGAGACTTGAGATGAAGCCGAAGAACATGAAGCAGGTAGATTCAATGAATCTGACCTAACCCTAAGATCTACAAATGAGATTGAGCAGCATAAGATGAGTTAACCTAATTGAGGAAAGTATTAAGGGAACCTAAGCATTGGATATGCGTGTGCATGGGTGAAAAAGAGAATGTTGGAAGATCAGTAAATTTTTATTGACTGTATAAGAAAAAAAGGCTGAAGGATAATTGTGGTGGTTTCTTGAAGAAAATTTTTGAGCAGATCAGAGATGGAGATGGAAAAGTTTCAAAGTCAATAAACTAGCATTAGTGTACGAAATCGGATCTGATATTTGCAAAGTGAGTTGTATGTTTTTTAGATCAACATTGCTGCTACTTTCTAACCATTATAACAGTCAAAATCCTTTTAATAGAGGTTGACCTAACAAGCATATGTTAAATCCTTTGAACAAGTTTTCATTCTAATGGAGTGTATGTAAGTCCTATAACAAGGCTCACTTTTAACAGGGTGATTGAAATCCTTTAACTGGGTCACACCTAACAGTGTGTATTGTAACATTTAATAGGGTTGGATTTTAATCGAGCTCACTTCAGAAGAGTGAAAATAATAGTAGCATGTTACAAATTGGTTTTTCCCACATTGGGTTTCCACTACAAGTCCTGGTGTTAATACTTGTGTGAATGTTTTGGTTTGAACATTTCTGTGTTTTACAAGTTAAGTTACAACTAGGTAGTGGACTGCAATGTTATATGTTTCTATTATTAAATTAGTGATCATCGAGTTTGTTTTGGTTATTGGATCTAATTTAAGGAAAAAAAATTAAGTTTGTCTTATACATTAGGACCTGAGAACAACTGATTCACCCCCCTCTCTATTGTTCTAAATCATATTAACATTAAGACCATTCAAGTATCTTGCCAACCTAATGCTTTCATCTTCCACCACCTTGGACCTTAGGTATAGTTTTTGAAATTCTTCATTGTAGGAGTGTACAACCATCTCCTTTTTTCTAAGGTTCTACCTTCTCCTATGAAACTATATCTCATAATCATCAAGAATATAAGCCTACCTCATTTTAGCCACCATTCCTTTCCAAGTGACTATGGGGCTCTTTCCTTCCTTCTCTCTTTCTATTTGGACAAATTTCCACTAGGTTAAGGCAGAGCCTCTTAACCTTGCCTTTGCTAATTTGACCTTTTGAGCATCAGAGACACCATCACATTCAAAATAGTTCTCCATTCCATCAATCCAATCCATGATAAAATCTAGATCCATCTTGCCACTAAACAAAGGAATGCCTTCCAAAGATTTTCAATTTATTGCCTTTAATGCCTTCAAGAAGGGATCCTCTAGTATAATAGAGTCTAGTGTTGGGGCTTCTTCCTCCAACTCAATCTCCTTCTCTTTGGCTTCCTGCTCTTCCTTTTGTTCCATCTTGTCCTTAACTATGTCTTCCTTGTCTTGGACATCACCTAACAATTGTTCAAGCTGTGCTAACCTTTCCCTCAACAACTTGTTGTCTTCCTCTTGCTCTTCTACTTTCTTGGCCAATTCTTCATTGGTCACCATCTTGCTTGATCCACTACATTTAGTAGGTGAAAGCATTCACCTTTCTCTTCAATTTCTTTTCCCACACCTTTATAAGGCCCGGATACCACCTTATAGGGAGAGGGGATGAACTAATCACTAGTTCATGCTTCTTGTCTACCACTGAGACCTAAGGTGACTTCCAAGTCCACCAAATGGATCTATAAGATCTCCTTTAGCTTGATATTTCCTAATCCCAAACCCCCACACTTATATCTTTGAGAAAATCTATCTCTTACCAACTACTGGGTTCTCATGCTAGATGAAGAACACTCAAGGTTCCTAAGTTCTTCTAGGGTCTTTCTTCACAAATCTCTACACACATCTTTTAGGGTCATGGAGATGCTTCAATACCTTCCAATATAATTCTTTCAATGCCTAAGACAATCCAAAACATTGATCTTCCTTACCGATTCTTCACTTTTCTACCAAAATAGGGCTACTCGAAAAGAGCCCCAATTAGCCCTCTCTGAGAAATTAGGTTATTACTACAATTTCTTCCATTAACCATCACAAAATTCCTTCAAAGACCCTCAATCATTTTACTAACTCTCAAATATTTTCTAGGTTTTGGGTCTCAAAAAGGTCGTACTATACCTCTGCACAATATGAGGGTTTTGAGGGTTTCTAGGTCTTTTCTAGGCCTGTCTGCTTCATGGCTTGGTTTGATGCTTTGTGAGATTACCACAAACCTCTCCTTCTTTTCAAGGGACCTTAACTTACTCCCCTAAATACTCCATGCTTTCTTTCTTCATTATCTTCACAACCCTTCTTTCTTTAACCTCTGCAAAGTCACTCTTCCCTAACCAGGCATACACTGGCTCGCCTAGGGCAAGAGTTCAAAAATGCTTCCATGGATTTTGAAGGGGCCTCCTCCTACAAACAAATAGTACTATGAACCCACTCACTATCCCCAAAAGTTCATACTGTGTCTACTGTGGGATAGTGAGTTACATGGCTCACAAGACTAACTACCTGGTTCAGGATAGTGGATTGGCACAAACAAACTATTTACAAAATTGCAAATGAAAACTATATAAACCTAATTTAATGAATCAATAACTACTCTAAACAACACAAATTACATCACCAAGATGTTACAATAGCAAACTTAGCACACAAAATATTTCATTCATTCACTGTGATACTTCTTCATGTATAGATCAGTCACAACATCATACTATTCGTACTCTGACACACACGTTTTGGAAATTTTAGGTTTTGTTAAGTTTAAATATGGCCTCTTCAGTCTTTTCCCATCATAAATAGGGTTCCTATTGTGGTAGAAATCAATTCCACCATTATAGGATGAAGTGGCCAAATGTTGTTGAGCAACATTTTCAAAGTTGCAAAGTTGCACTTTGCAACTTTTTCAACTTTTCAACTTTTTGCCAAAATGGCTAACTTCTAGCTTTCTAAGACTAGAGACCCTTCCTAGATGACTTATAGAATTAGAAAACCTATTTTTCCTTACTAATATCTTGAAAAATCTCTAAATTATCTCCTATCCTTCTAGTAGGACTTCATGACAAGGAGTACCTTACTAACCTTAAAGGTCTATCCAAAGACTCTTAGGACTTCTAAACCCCAACTAACATTTCCAAACACTCCAACTGGTCCTCAGACCCTTATTGCTTATACAAAGCTCACCGAGAGCATCACATAATAGAATTGCAAGAAATGGTGAGGGCCATGTTTCTCTAGGTTCCCCTACACCAAAAACATCATATCATCTAAATCTAGTAAGGTAAGGAATAAATATAAAGTCCATAAAGGATAGAATTCCATAGTCCTATCCAATATTGAATGTAACTAGTAGGACCATCAAGGAGGGTATTACAAGAACAATATCATAATCCAATCACATAAATAAGGTCAGTCTCCTAGTCACATAACAGACATAAAAGATAATCATGATCATGCATGCAATCATAGAATGATAATCATGATAATTATTTAAGGAACCTAACCATTAAGGAGTTCTTGAAACCATAGAATTTATTTATAATTAGGGCATAAGTATCCAAGTATCATAATTAACCTTCAGTCATTATAGCTAATTTTTCTAAGGTAGTCATAATAATTGCTAAGGAGTACTTCACATAGTAAACATTTAGATCTATCAAGTGACATCATAACAATAAGACCCTAAAATATCACGTACACATAAAAAGGGATGAATACACATAAATGTACCACAAAACATTTGACATTCAGAAATTAGAATGTGAAACTATTATAGTTGGAATAGAATGGACCAAACGAACACCTCATGTAGATTCATATTATTACCCAAGCATAAAAGTCTAAAAAATTTCCCTAACTTCCAAAGGCATATTAAAACATGTTAGGGTTGGAGGGGTGTTACACCATCTCTTGACCCATTCTTATAGACAAAGCTTGCAACTCTCTATTTAAATTCTCCTTGTATTAATTCATCTTCTCATTCTCCAAGGACATAGCCTCCAAGGCTTCAGATTCCTTAGATCCACTACACTCTAATCATTGTTCAAAAATTTATTGTCTCTTGGCTCTTGATTTCTTGAGTTGTTCTCTCAACTACTCAATAAATTCTTCAGCATTTTCAAGTTTCTTCTCAAGTTGTCTTTGATATCCCACTAATCCCTCCATATCTACCTTAAAGATCCTTCTCAATCTGTTAGGCTTCTTCAAGGGAACTTGGTTGTGATACCAATTGTTAATGTTATAAGGCACTAAGTAGGGGGGTGAATAAGTGCAACCACAGATCTTAAAACCTTTTTTAGTAACTTGAAAATTAACCAACATGCAAGTGATATTATAACATAAAAGAAAAGAAAATGAAACATCCATAATATGCAACACTACAACACCAATATTTTTCTCATGGAAACCCTTGGTTAGAGGGAAAATACACAGTGAGAATTAGTACCCATGAATTCTCACTACTACAAAAATGAGATTTTCCTTTTTAAAGGCATTATGTCACCTTATTAAGGGCATATCTAGTTAAGTGTATCTATAGCCATGTTAAAAGCTATTACAAAAATTCTTATTAGGAGCTAACCCATTAAGGGATTAAGATACTCATTTTGAGAGTCACCTGGTTAAAGGATTTAACCTTTATACCCATTAGGATCCTTCTCACCCTATTCGGGAGTGACCTTGTTAAGAGATATAACTTGCAAGCCTATTAGGATTGAACAAGTGATGGTGATCTAAAAATAGCATTCATTTCTCAATAAACCTTCTCTACTTCTACTTAATGCATTGCTCAGAATAGTCTAATGCATCTTTGTTGGAATTATGGAAAGGTGTTTACTGAGAGGGGAGGGGTGAATTAGTACCCTTAAAAACCTTTGAAACTTAATCCTTGTAAACATGTATATCATTAACCAGCTATATCATTTGCATTAACCATACATCCAATAATATAACTGAAATGTAAATGCATGTAATCTAATCAATAAATAATTCATGAAACTTGATACACATAACATGTGTATTTTGGTATCAAAGAAACCCTTGTTAGAAGGTAAAAACTATGGTGGGGATGACACCTACAAAGCTTCACTACTTCAGTAAAAAAGTTGTTGGTTAAGGCTACAAAGATTTGATCACTTCCAGTGATCTTACCCTATTAGGAGTGACATAAGATCAGCTAGATCTACCTAGTTAGAGGATTTTAGCAATACAATTAAGTGTGCACTCGGTTAAGATATTTTATAAAAGAACTATTAAGTCCACTATGTTAAGAGAATTAAGGTCTGGTACAATAGTTAAAAAAGTAACAATAAGATTAATTTGTAAATAGAAACTTATCTTTCTTGATATTAGATCTATTAGGAATGAATGCTAAAGTGTTTGGCAGCCATTCTGTAGTAGTTGTTGTTGCATTCATGACTATGATTGTCATTGATGTCAACACAGTGATTTACCAAAGACTTGCAGAGAAGCAGACAGAGTTTGGATTAGCGCACGTGGGTTATTGTAGTTGTAGCTATGTGATGTTGAGGTTATACTCTTTCATATGTCATATGTCCATGGTTAAGAGCGTAGATAGTAATTCATTGATTCATAAAAGTTATGATCATTTTGGTGGAAGCAGTGTTTAGGCAGTGTTCTTGAGTAGCGGTTTGTGGAAATTGGACGATATCTCCTAATAGGGATGGAATATAGTTTTGTGCAGTTAAAGGGAAGTTGAAGACATGTTGATAGTGACTTGGATGATAGCATAGACTTTGAGGTTACACGAGTGAAGATTTATTGTATTTGGAAGCTAACAATTTTATGTAATTTTGGTATAGCATGTGGAAACTTTTATTTTGTAATTGTATGCCAACTCATTTATAATTATTTGAGTGTGGTATAAAGGAAGGAATGTATTTCCTTATTTTAATATAGTTTTAGTGATGATGTGTGATGTGGTATGCATGAAGTGGAGAAAAGAGCTAAGTATGAAAGTGAACTTATGAAGGAAGACGTGAAGTACAAAGATCTGGAATTGAGATCTGATGTAATAGTGAGTGCGGTTTGGTACAGTCAGAGAAGAGGTAAAATATTATTCTATTGAGTAATGCAAATATTATTTGGACAGTGTGTTCAATGATCTTACTATGAAGTTGTTTGGGCAGTGGGTCCTTCTGTCTTCTATAACTCTTAACCGGGTTAGAATCTTTTAGCAGGGATTCAAAATCTCCTAACAGGGATTCATATGTACTGAATGTACTTCATAAGACTCCTAACAGATTCCATCCTCTCACAAGGAATATTCATATTAGTGCATCTTTTTTGGGCATCATTCCCACTGGGGTTTACTCTTTGATCAAGAGGTTCCCTAGTCAACATATCTTGTGTCATTGTGTTATTGTGTATGAATATCTTTCTATGGTTGGTAATTATATTGCTTATATGGTTTAATGTTGTCAAAGATGATAAAAGTTATAATTATCTGATAACTGATTCACCCCCGCCCCCCCCCCCCTCTCAATTATCTTGGTGGACTTTACTTTCTAACAATTGGTATTAGAGCAGTAGGTCCTTGAAAGAGAAGTTTAACAGCTTAAGGAGATCCATGGAAAATTTTAGGAAAGAAAGCCCTAAGTTTTATGGAGTAAATTTTGACAACTGGAAAGAAAAGATGAAGACACACCTATTATGTTTAGGACTAGGTTATTGGTTGATTACAAAGAATAATAAGACTATCATTGAAGAGGAGAATCTTGAAACATGTACTATGGAAGAGAGAGATCTATTCATGTGTAACATACTTACAAGAGAAGCACTTTTGATAGCACTACCGGAGAATGAGTACAGTCAGGTAAAATATTTGAAAAAATATCATGAAATTTGGAATGCTTTACACCCTACTTTTGAAGGTGATGAACATGCAAAAAGAGTTAGATTACATAATTGGATATGTGCATTTGAAGATATAAGAATGTTGGAAGATGAATCTGTTAGAAGTTATATTGGTAGAATGTCAGAGATCATTTTAGGTATAAAATCTTGTGGAGGAACAAAGATAGAGAATGAGGTGATATGGAAAATTCTGAGGACATTGACTCTTGTATTTAAGTAGACAACACAGATGATTGAACAAGTGATACCTTGTACAACAAACTTTACAAGAGAGACTCTTCTTGGAATATTGGAAGAAGCAAAAATGAACCTGAGATTATCAAGAGACTTACCTAGAATGGAGATAGCATTCAGTGCTCTTAGTGTTCGCCCTACTTTGTCAAGAAGCATCGGTGTGACTAGAGATTATGCTGGCAGTAGTAGATATAGAAATGAAGAAGACAAGAAGATTGAAGAAGGTATTTCCTTTCTTGTGAAAAGAGAACCAAACGGTAAGAATTTTTTTAAATGTTGGACTTGTTAAGAATATGGCCATTTTGCATCTAAATTTCCTAAGAGAGTTAAAAAGTACAGCAGCAATTTCAAACCTAGAAGATCTAAGGAATGTTATTATGCTAATGATGAAGATCTTGAAGCTAGTATATAAAGAACTTTAAGTGAAAGTGATACTGAGAATAATGATGACATAGGATTTGTAGCAATTAACGAAGAAAATCGTGAATCTGATGTTAAGGAAGAAAAAACCTTAGTTTCTCAAGTAGAAAAGAAAGCTGATTGGATTATAGACAATGGTTGTTCACATCATATGACTAGAGACATGAAAAAGTTCATAAAGTTGAATGAATATGATGGTGGAGTAGTTAGAGTTGGAAACAATGCACCTTGTTTGATTAAAGGTATAGGATCTATTACTCTTGATGGAAAGACTAATACTGATGATGTTTATTTTGTGGATGGATTGAAACATAATCTTTTGAGTGTTGGATAGTTAGTTGATAAGGGATATCAAGTTTGGTTTACTGAGAAAACTTGTGTGATAAAGGATAAAGATGGAAATCTGATTGGAACTGGATCTAGAACCAGAGGTAATGTATTTCAGTTGAATCCTACTGAGATGACATGTTTGATTACTAAAACTGATGACACTTGGTTATGGCATAGAAGGTTTTTTCATATAAACTTTGATAACATTGTGAAAGTAAGTACTACACTTGCAGTAAGAGATTTACCTAGAATTATGAAGCCTACTAACATGATTTGCAAAGAATATGTAATGGTAAATAGAAGAGAAGTTATTTTCCTAGTAATAAGTTTACATCTACAGAGAAGATGGAGATTGTTCATATAGATTTGAGCAGTCCTACCAGGACTAGAGGATTCTATGGAGAAAGGTATTTTATGATTCTTGTTGATGACTTTACAAAAATGATGTGGATTGCATTTCTTAAAGAAAAATTTGAAGCATTTGATAAGTTTAAGATTGTTAAGAATAAAGTTGAGAATGAATCTGGAATGAAGATTAAATTTTTAAGATCTGATAGAGGTGGATAATTTACTTCTAGAGAGTTTAAAAAATTTTGTGAAGAAAATGGCATTAAAAGATAGTATTCAGCCCCTAGAACACTTGAACAAAATGGTATTGCAAAAATAAGGAACAGATCAGTGACTGAAGCAGCAAGATCTATGACGTTGTTTGAAAATAATTTGGCAAATATATTCTGGAGAGAAGCAGTGAACATAGTAGTATACACAATGAATAAAGTACAAATCAAAGAAGAGACAAACAAGACACCTTATGAATTATTGTTTGGACATGCACCCTTAGTTAAGTATTTTAGAAATTTTTGGAAGCAAATGTTATATAAAGAGAGATGATGATATTGGAAAGTTTGATCCTAGAAGTGATGAAGGTATATTTCTTGGATATTCTTTGAAAAGGAAAGCATATAGATGTTTCAATAAAAGAACTAAGACTATTGTTGAGAGAAAAAATGTTAAAGTTGATGAAAAGTTCAAAATTTAGGAAAGAATGCTTGATTGTGAATCTGATGAAGAAACTCATCCTAAGCCTAATACTGGAACTACTGAATTGTTTTATGAAACTAACAGTTATTTGTTGAATGAAAGCCATAGTGAAGTTATTGAAGAACCTACATCTGAAGAGAGATCTAAGATAGTCACACCTAGCAAGAGTTTGTTAAAGAATCATTCGTTTGAACAGATTATTGGGAGCATCAAAAGAGGATTTCTTACTCAAAATAAGGCACAAGAATAGTTATGTTTGATTTCTCAAATTGAACCTAAGACTACTAATGAAGCTTGTGAAGATGAAAGTTGGACAAATGCTATGAAAGAAGAACTAGATCAGATTGAAAAGAACAAGACATGGGAATTGGTCCCTAAACCTAAAGACAAGAATGTTATTGGAACTAAATGGTAATTTAGAAAAAAGATGAATGAACAAGGAGTAGTAAGAAAAAAAGCAAGATTGGTATGTAAGGGTTACTCACAACAAGAAGGAATTGACTATGAAGAGAAATTTGCACTTGTTGCAAGAATTGAAGCAGTAAGAATGTTTTTGGCATATGCAACTTACAAGAAATTCAAAGTGTATCAGATGGATGTGAAGTCAACATTTCTAAATGGAGAATTGGAAGAATAAGTTTACATTGAGCAACCTGAAGGTTTTCCTTTAACTCAAGAAGGAGACATGGTATGTAAATTAAGGAAAGCTTTATATGTAATTAAAAAAGAACCTAGAACTTGGTATGCAAGACTAGATAAGTATTTGTTAAAGTTGGGATTTATAAAAGGTACCGTTGATAGCAATCTTTACACAAAAGAAATTGAAAATGGTTTGTTAGTTATAGTTATTTTTGTTGATGACATTATCTTTGGAGGAGAAGATGAAGCTAGTGACAAATTTGCTAATGAAATGAAGAATTTATTTGAAATGAGTATGATTGGTGAAATGAAATACTTTTTGGGATTACAAATAACACAAAACAATGATGGTATCTTTGTAAGTCAGACAAAGTACCTGAATGACTTGTTGAAAAGATTTGGAATGGAGGATTGCAAACCAATTGGAACACCTATGGTGATTGGACATAAGTTATCTAGCATAGATGAGACTCCTATAGTAGAACAGAAGAAATATAGATCTATGATTGGAGGATTGCAGTATTTAACTCATACGAGACTTGATATAGCACATTCAGTTGGAATTGTAGTAATATTTCAAGCTGAACCTAGAGAATCACATTATGCAGTAGTAAAGAGGATACTGAGATATTTAAGAGGCACAATGGACTATGGATTATGGTATAAAAATTCTAATGATTTTACCCTATGTGCATATACAGATGCTTATTAGGGAGGCAGTGTTGATGATAAGAAAAGCACCAGTGGAGGAGCATTTTTACTTGGAGGAAGATTAGTTTCTTGGCTAAGAAAGAAGTACAATTTTATCTCACAAAGCACAATAGAAGTAGAATATGTAGCAGTAGCAAACAATTGTAACCAGATAATTTGAATGAAGTAGATGCTGAAGGATATTGGAATAAAATTTGTTGAACCTGTTGTTATACATTGTGATAACACCAGTACAGTTAGTATGTCTAAGAATCCTGTATTACACTCTAAGACAAAGCATATAGAGATTAAGTATCATGTTGTAAGAGAGAAAATTGTTAAAAAAGAAGTCAGACTTGAGTACATAAGTACAAAAGAGTAGATAGAAGATATATTCATAAAGCCTTTGCCTAAGGATACATTTGAGTATCTGAGAGGTATGCTTGGGGTTATGCCCCAACCTACTTTTGAGAAGTGATGCAATTGGTTGCATCCATCCAGTGGTATATGAGCCTTATATTTCTTCTGGACTAGATGTTGGTACTTCCTCTGTGGGGGAGTATGTGTATCTGAGCTGAGTCATGAGGACTCTAGTAAATGCATTTTCTGAAAAGTGTCTTTTGACATTGAGTTGTTGTTGACTTAGTGATGGAATTTATGTCATTGATGTCAATGGGGGAGAAGTATGCATGAAAAAAATTATGAGACATTTTTTGGAGAGAAACAATATGAGACATTTGTTGGAGAGAACTGAACATGATAATGAAGCAAGATTTGATTGATGAAGAGGATTTGAAGAAGTAGTGTTGCAGTATTGGATTTTTG
The DNA here is from genome assembly GCA_027943335.1 of Chamaecyparis obtusa. Lineage (NCBI taxonomy): Eukaryota > Viridiplantae > Streptophyta > Pinopsida > Cupressales > Cupressaceae > Chamaecyparis > Chamaecyparis obtusa. Next base: position 1,509,684 of record BSBK01001544.1, on the reverse strand, counting down.
GAACATTGGATGTTTTTCATCTATGTTTCCATCAATGCCAATGGGGGAGATTGTTAGGAATGAATGCTAAAGTATTTGGTAGCCATTCTGTAGCAGTTGTTGTTGCATTCATGACTATGATTGTCATTGATGTCAACACAATCATTTACCGAAGACTTGCAGAGAAGTAGACAGAGTTTGGATTAGCGCACATGGGTTATTGTAGTTGGAGCTATGCGATGTTGAGGTTATACTCTTTGATATTTCATATGTCTATGGTTAAGGGCACAAATATTAATTCATTGATTCATGAAAGTTATGATCATTTTGGTGGAAGCAATGTTCAGGTAGTGTTCTTGAGTAGCGGTTTGTGGAAATCAGATGATATCTCCTAATAGGGATGGAATCTAGTTTTGTGTAGTTAAAGGGAAGTTGAAAACACATTCATAGTGATGTGGATGACAACACCAACTTTGAGGTTACATGAGTGAAGATTTATTGTATTTAGAAGCTAACAGTTTTATGTAATTTTGGTATAGCGTGTGAAAACTTTTATTTTGTAATTGTATGCCGACTCATTTGTAATTATTTGAGTGTGGTATAAAGGAAGGAATGTATTTCCCTATTTTAATTTAGTTGTAGTGATGATGTGTGATGTGGTATGCATGAAGTGGAGAAAAGAGATAAGTATGAAAGAGAACTTATGAAGGAAGACATGCGAAGTACAAAGATCTGGAATTGAGATCTGATATAATAGTGAGTGTGGTTTGGCACAATCAAAGAAGAGGTAACATATTATTTTTTTGATTAATGAAAATATTATTTGGAAAATGTGTTTAGTGATCTTACCCTAAAGCTGTTTGGGCAGTGGATCCTTCTGTTTTCTATAACTCTTAATCGGGTTAGAATCTTTTAACAGGGATTCAAAATCTCCTAACAGGGATTCATATGTATTGAATGTACTTCATAAGACTCCTAAAAGAGTCCATCCTCTCACAAGGAATATTCATATTAGTGCATCTTTTGTGGGCATCATTCCCACTAAGGTTTACTCTTTGATCAAGAAGTTCCCTAGTCAACATATCTTGTGTCATTGTGTTATTGTGTATGAATATCTTTCTATGGTTGGTAATTATATTGCTTGTATGGTTTAATGCTTTTCAAGATGATAAAAGTTATAATTATCTGATAAATGATTCACCCCCCCTCTCAGTTATCTTGGTGGACTTTACTTTCTAACAAGATCTATTATGTACTTATCTATTATCACCTTAATGTCATTGATCTCTTCTCTAAATTTTGCTCGGTAGCCTTTTGTTCCTAATAAACTATATGCTTTGTCAGTGCTTGTTAATCATAACCCTTTATAATATTCAAATGTCCTCCAATGGTGACTACTAAATGTGTAATACATGTCAAAATGACATCTATACAATATTTATATCAAATTGATTTGACCTAATTAGGGTTAGATACTATCTTAGAAAACCTAAGATCAACGGTAGAAATGAATAACCTAGATCATATTTACATAGGAATCATCATTAATTAACTGATTACATCCATAGTAAATTCCATCTTGATCTTGGTAAACTATTTTCTAATTGGTGTAAACCGTTTTCCTTATAATTTGTGTCATTCCAAACTGTTATGTCATTTCCTATTTCACTCAGTGTACATTACTTTCATCACTCAGTAATTAACTAGTGCTTAGTTCATATGAATTCTTGGTGACTACTATGCTCGATACTTGGTAATCATCTACCTTAGTAAGAGTGCTTAGTCAAAACTATATTCGGTTATCATAGTGATCTGCCTTGTGTTCTTCTTAGTGTTTAGGCTTTGTGTATTGATCGACGGTCCTATCTTATCTCCTTTACCAACTAATAAATGAATGATACTAATGACAACCATTAATTATCTTTAGGAGTAACATTCTCCCCCTTTGGAATTAGTATCAAAAAATTTATGTATATGTGTACTGACTACAAAATTTAAACTTAACCAAAAAATGTGAATCTATGTGAACTCCCTCTTTGTACATGCTCTCAGTGTGAAGTATGTGTGTGTGTGTGTGTGTGTGTGTGTGTGTATATATATTCCCCCTTTTTTAAAATTAATGCCAAAAATGTACTTACAACTTGTCAAATATGTTCTGATGGGTTTTATGAAAAGTAGCCAAGAGGTTTTCCCATTCGTCTTTGATATTCTCAAGACCAATCTACTCTAATCTGACTTGTGCATGCATATCAAAAATGTTCTCTATAACAAATATCTCAGGGGTGGAAACTAACTCTTTTTCCTTATTCACATCCTTTTGCATCACCTTTAGGTGTGGAAGGAACTCTACCTATAGCTTGGTTACTTGTTCTCTAATTTTATCTTCTTCCTTCTTGAGTTGTAGTCTTAACCATTGGATATGTTGAACTTTAGCATAATGCTCATAAAATGCATTGGCCTCGGTTAAAATACTATTTTCACTAGCCTTTAATTCTTCATATAATATTTGTATCTTCACACTAAGCTCAATAGTGAAATGGTCTATAGTGCATGTATCATCTTAAAATGGAACCACTTCCATGTTAAGAGTGTTTAGCCCTCTGAGTAAATGGTTTAGGGTCATGATTGGCATCTTTGCATTCTCCCTTGTCTTCCACTTCTTCTCTGCACTTGACTTCTACATTCTAGGTGAAATTAGGGTTAAGGTCTTAAGGACTTTCCTAATTTTCTCTCTTCCATGGCTCTATTTTCTAGGTAGGGTTCAGAAATGAGACCTCATAGTCCTTCATCAAATCATTCTAGGGATTTTTTGTCTGTTCCTAACACTAGGTCCTGCTCAAATATCAAATTCTGCATTTCTGGCACCCTTGGAACTCCTGTTGCAGAATCTAGAAAAGTTAGGGTTTGAGGTCAAAGTCGACCTCGACCCTGACCAGGTCAGGATCGACCTTGACCTTGACCTCTTCCTGCCATAATTTCAAGGTTTCATTTGTCGGTAATTTATCTTTTGGGAAAGTTATTTCCCACTTCTGGGTCGGTTGTTTCAGGCTCCAAAATGGTAAATCCTTTAATGGTATTTAATCAAGGTATATTTTCTAAAGGTGAGGACCTGATTGGGATTTAATTCTTCAAGGTGGCCCATCTAGAGGAGTTTACCCTAGATCACTATAAAAGGAGGCCTTCCTCTCTCATTTTTCATATCAAGTTCACATCTCATCCAAGCAATCAATCTCTCAAGTTCTCAAGGTGATCAAGCACACATTCATTCAAGTATTCAAGTCTTCTTCTTCATCCAAGTTCTCCATTGAAGATCAGGGATTTAAGCATTCAAGCTATTGAAGGGATTTGGCTCAAGCATTCAAGATCTATCATTCAAACCCTAGATCTAGCCACCATGGTGGTGTGATCTTCTTTCAAGATCCTTTGTTCATCTTCAAGATCCATATCATTGTTTCCTCAAGGTGGATTTCAACCATATAATCATGGAGGTTTGATAATGTTATGTTCAATCTTTCATATCAATATATTTGATTACATTAGCATATCTATTGAATTGCATAGCTTCATTGTTAGATTCATTTCTACTACTTGCTAGCATTCTCCTATTTCAATTTCAATATTAAGGTTGATTCCAAAATGGGGTTTGACCAAGGCAAACCCCCAAAACAAACAACAAAATCATTTATCTTGCAGGTACAGGTGTGGAATCCCAGATCTGAGAGTGAATTCAGATACCCTTTTCAGCAATCTTTCAGGATCTGTGAACAGAATCAGAATCGGACTTCAAATAAATAATGTGGTGTTTGATCTTTTAAAAGGTCAAAGTTGACCTATGTGAATTTGGAGAAAAGATTTTTGGGTTTTGTCCACCTCGACATTTCCAGTCCAAAACAAGTGATGAAATCTTTAGAAAGTTCATACATAAGCCAAAATTCATCATTTTCCAGATCTGCCCTAATTCAAGGTTAGTATTTTCACTTCAATTATTTCAGATTTCAAGCTTAATCCAACTATAGGGAAGTATAGGATTTATTCTTTCTTTCATATTCTTCATAGATTGATTCGATTTTGTATTAACCTCTTGGTTGATCAAATTGGATCTCTCTTTTGGGAATTTGGATTTAGGAGTGAATCTTACATTTTCCCCACACACATACATGAATAGTGGTGATTCCAAATTACAACTATTCATTTTGGTGAACCCGACTAGCTTACTCTCTTTCTTTTTTGGTGTTAGATTTACATTTTGCTCTTGCATCTATACTTCAAAAATTCACAAAAAAATCTATATATTGAATAAAATCCAAAAACATATTTCTTGCATTTTTATTTATCATGAAGATTGTTAAGATGTTTTGGTGCATAATCATGTTTGTTATTACTCTTCTTCTAGCATCTATGTATAATGCATATGATGTTTATGAGGGTATTATTCATTTCATAACATTGATGACCCTTCACTTTACTCTTGCTTATGCTTTTGTGAAGTTGATTGATACTAATCTACCTACATTTAAAACTTTTCTTAGGGATTTATGTGGTAGCCTTATTCATCTTTTGGATTATGTGAAGAATTTGGTAAATGATACACCATCTCCTAATCTTCCTAATCTTCATCCTACTCTTCATCCTAATCTTCCTATTTTGATACCTGATTCTCCATCTATTAATCCTCGCTCTTCCTGTACTTATGATGGGATTCAAGCTATAGTGCAGGATGTGGATGTGCAAGATTTCTTTGATTTACCTTCTCCTAATCATGATGATCTTAAAGGAAAGGATAAGGAAACTTCTTCCAAACCTATTATCCCCCCATATACAACCTTTACTCATGAACATGATAAACAATCACCTCCTGTAGAACCTTTGCATGATGTGTACACTACTGGATATAATATGGTGAATAAACAAGGCTATAAAGGTTTAGGGTTAGGAGTTAATGAACATGGTATTAAATTTCCCATTAATATGCCTCCTAAACTGGATATGGGTGGTGTTGGAACTTCTAAATCTCTAGTCAAGTTAAGCGGTGTGGATCTTCGTCCTCCCCTTAATGCTCATCTCTCAACATCTCTAATGGATAATCCTAACACTTGTCAAGAAATTGCTAAAACAGTATATGTGGAGCTAATGAATTCTAAGAAGGAAAGATTTAGACCTATACCTATTGATGCTTTGTATAAATTTAAATGTCCTTTCCACTATCGTAATACTCATTTGCTTGCCGATTGTAACAACTTCAAATTATATGTTAGGGATAGGGCTGTGCATGGTATTATACCTTTTTCTCGCGTCATCTTACAACTTCTTCATAATTTTGATATAGGGGATTCCCCTCCATTAGAGCTAGAGTAAATGTTCCTATCCTCTTGTCTCATGACTGGGGGGAAAGAGGCATCATTTTATCCAGTCTTTTAGGATCCATTAGGTCTTTTTATTAAGATTTAATTGGTATTCTTTATGTTTCCTTCTTCCATGATGTTTTTATCCATTCCTAGGAATTATATTTTCTTCTTAGGAAATCTTTTCTAGGACATGTGTTTTGTAAAAATATCCCTTGTCTTTCATCCCTCGAGGGGCAAGGTTCTTCCTTCTTTCTCTTTTTCTAGGGGAACTTCTTTCCTTAGCTTAATGGTATTTGTTTATATTTCAATATTATTTCATTATATTGATAGATATTTTGACTATGGATAACCTTCTTACATGAGAAGTTGTTGTCCTAGGTCATCACTTCTTCTCTATGTTTTAAATTATGTTCTTTATAAACTCTCATCCTGACTTTGGTATTAGATTTGTTTCCCTCATTCCAAAGATTCCTCTTACTCTTTTTCACAGGGGAGCTTGATGATTGAATCTTTGTTCCCGCCTTTTGAAAGATGATATCTTATCTAAACACACTCTTCTTTGATAGAGGTCTTGGTGATAAGATCTTTTTCATTGAGGGTCATGTTAGCTCTTTTTCATGTAGAGTCACCAATATAGCTATTAAGCTTGACTCTCATGTTCCCAATTCTGGATTCTTACAGGGAAAAGGCTAATTGATAAGGACCAAGTCCTTCTTCTACTTCGGGCTCCACAAACCTAGGCGGGTGTACCTATCTTCAAACTCATTGCTTCACAATGATATCCTTGCAGTGGATTAGGGGTTCTCACAATGATTTGCTAATGTCTTTTGTTGCAACTAATGCAGAGCTTAGAAAGCCAATCCATGATGTTAACAAATGCAAACAATCATTGTAGAAAAATGGAAAAAGTGACAAGGGTATTCACCCTTCTTCTCTTCGAGCTTAAAACTCGGGCAGGTTAACCTATCTGATTCATCTCTTCAAAGAATCACTAAAAGTACTTGCACTATTCAATGCAACTTATAGACATTTTTTCTCTTAAACATGAAAGGGAAAAGTGATTTGAAATTAAAATTTGGATGCAAGTCTGGTGTAAAACCAGTGCCTTATCCTAGGGTGCTGAGTCAAATTGAGAAAACATCCATAAAACTTCATCAACTCAAAAACACCTGAAATCAACACCTTGCCTTACAGACTACCATTTTCACTACAAACACATGATCATCAAATCTATACATTATTTAAATTCTCAGAGATTATCCAGCCAAATTTACTCCTTCCTTAAAGGAAACTTATGGACAAAATCATAGTCTACCTTGTAAATGACAAATTGGACATTGCCTTACAAATCCAATTCATAAGAACTTCCAAAACACACAGAGACATCAAAATACTTGCAATGAGATTCCAGCTATATTTCATTGATAAAACCTCTTTCAGTACACTCAAATTGACACTACATCTAGACTAAAACACCAATTTTAGAACCAAGCTTGCATTAATGGAACTTGCATTGGATTTCTCCTTGGGAGAACCAAAAATTTAGAACCCTGTACCCTTAAAGAAATGCAGAATAAGAAGGAGAAGGGTAACCTTCCAGAAGGAATCAAGAGAGGACACTTGTCAGATCCTTCATCTAATGAATCATCCCTCTGAACTGAATAAACCATCTACTCTTTTCTCCTTAGAACACCTATCTTCATCTCCTCAAACTAACTGTGAGTCACTAGATTCAACAACTTAGATATTTCCAAAATATCTCATCGGCCCCTATTTCATTCAACTGAAAATATCTAGAAACCAATAGGACCTACAATGAAATTGATTCTAAAAATGGAAACCTCACTTGAAGACCTTTCCAGCGGTATATTATACTTCGTATTTGGCCCAAAAATGAAGCCTTGGGCAGCCATTTTCCATCTCCAAGCCTGTGATTTTAAATTTTAAATTTTGGCTCAGAAGATACCAGGGAGCACCACGTGTCAAGTTCTCATTGTGTTCAAGTTTAACCCATTGATTAGGTGAACTAGCGACCATAGTATCTCTGAATCACTGAATGAATTCCTCTAACCACTAGTCTTCTAGCGACCATGTGACTGCTTGTATCTCTGAATCATGAAATCAAAGGCCTTAACCGTGATCTATCTAGAAAATTGGCAAGTGAATTATCTCCAATTCATGGAATGCCCAGCCCCTAACCGCTAGCATTTAGTGACTTCATGACTGGCAGTTAGTAGACCTCTACCTCTGAATCACGTGAAGTTTGCTTGACTGCCGACCTCATCTCATGAATGTGCGAGCACTTGACACGTGTCACCTCTAAAACCTTCAAACATTCTCGTGCAGTATTTTACATATTTCAAAATTTTGACTATAGTTGCACATTAATCCTTTAAAAATTTGATATTTTAAATCACTTTCAAGCACAAGCCTGAGTGGACCCCACATGCCACATGTCAGCACCTAATTCTCTCACATCGCTGACCTGGGTGTCACCTCACTGGCCAGCTACCACGTGTCGGCCTAGCGCATGATCACATGGGCCAGAAATGGCCCATGAGATCATGTGACCACCATTTTGTCCTATATGGCATTCTTCTTTAAACCTTGGCAGAAAACCCTTTTAGCCAAATGAAACTGAGCACCTTAGCAAGACTGGTACCGTGGACCCACCTTAACTCTACAACGGCGATATCCAAACCATTGTCACATGATCACATAGCCAGGAAAAGGGCTATGTGAACATGCGACACACTTCAACTCTTGACCACCACATAATCACCACCGCATAGGGTTAACACCAAGGGGTTTGTCACATGATCGCATAGCCAGAAAAAGGGCTATGCAAACATGCGACACACCTTCCATACAACCATTGCTACCACTTAGAGTTAACGCTAAGGGGTTGTCACATGTTCACAAGGGCTGAAGTTGGCCCTTGCAATCATGCGACCACTTGACACATGTCCACTTCTAACCAGTCACCGCCACCTCTATCCACTCTGCATCACACTTCCATGTCACTGAACTAACTACCACCTCATCGAGCTGCCACATGTCAGCCTATCACATGTTTGCATGGGCTGAAGTTCCTCCTTGTGATCATGTGAGCACTTGACATGTGTCCATCTTGACTAGTCAACACATGCATCATTGCAAAATTATCTTTTCCTTGGGCGTGGGCACAGAAATCAAGGTGGTTACAAAGGGTCACTTGCATAGCCTTTAGAAATTCAACTTATTTCATATTGTGCTGGGTGTTGTATTTAAATATCACAAAGATTTGTTTTGGCGTGCATGTGGGATCATTATTTTTTAGGTTTTAAAGACTTTCACAGTGCCTTCCTCCAAAATATGGTGCCCACCAGCGCATAGAAGAGTTCCCATCAAGCGGGCCCTCCAAGAGCCTCTGTGCTTCCTTGTTTACAATACATATAAGTGACGTTATATATAAAGGTTTAAAATCGGCACATCCATTGAATGTGGGATTAAGCCTTTTTTCTTGTTTTACCAAATGCACTAGTAATACACACACTTGTCTTGTGCACTAACCACCCACTCTCAACATTTGAGGCTAGTTCACATCTCTCTCTATTTCATGCGACGGTCTTTGCCTATCATGCCTTTGTGCTATGCGAAGCTTGCTAGACATATACGCAGGTCATTATATTGATAGGCAACCCATTTCAACATGCAACTTTAGGACTTAGAATAAACCACTGAAACATATGAAAGGCAATGGACATTTGAATTTTATGAAACCACCCGAAAAACACCCGGTTCCCGCATGCATCCTGAAAGCAAAAATAATACAAATGCATGCTAATGTGTCCCATTCCTCAAAAATTTTAAGGGTACCAATAGGTCCTTTTCCATAAGTGACATATCCTTTTCATGATTATTTATACTCTTGGATGTAGGGGTCAATATCTCTCGCTAAGGATATATTATACATTGTTGTAAATAGGATATCTCCTTGCTTTGTGAAGTAGGTATCCTCTTCCATCTTTTTTCCTACACTTGGGGGGCAAGGATGCCCTATCCTTCTTTTCTATCGTCAAACATTCAAATATGGAGTCACAAATATGGGTTGTGAGTTTGGTAAAAGTACTTTAGCCTTGGAGGCTTGGTATGCTTTTCTATCTTATTCAAATCTGTGCATTGTTATTTCATCCGGTATTATCTTCTTTTTTAGGGATTCACCTCTTTCCTTGGTTAAGTAGTATCTATCTATTATGTGATATCCAATCATACATGAAAATTATGGTTTGCATTTGCAGACCTATGTCCTTTATGCAAAACCTTATTTGTTGTTTGACATTGGGTTTCCATGGTTGATACATCTCTCACCTTGGAAACTGAATAGTGTGCTATTCCTCATTAAGGGTTACTTTCTTTTCACTTCTTGCATGATATCTTTTACATTCATCTCTTCCATGGCCTCATAGGAGTTGTGACCTTCTTGGCTTGGACTGGGTGTTGTCTATGGATATTGTCTTGATGTTGAAGAAGGCTTTATCCTTGTTCTTTTTCTTTCCTTAACATGACAAAATAGTATGTTTTTTTCCATATTAAGGAGGGGGGCATATACAGGGTCTCCCTTGTACTATAGTTTTTTATTTTTATATGCTAAATCTTGGAAGGTAATGCACATAAGTTGCTAAATCCTGAAAAGACATGCATTCATATGCTAAATCTTCTAAAGGTAACACACATAAGTTGCTAAATCCTGAGGAGACATGCATTTTTCAAAATTTTCAATATGCTAAATCCTCTGAAGGTAATGCACATCAGTTGCTAAATCCTGAAGGGACATGCATTTCCAATTTCAAATATGTTAAATCTTGGAAGGTAACGCACATAAGTTGCTAAATCCTGAAAAGACACGCACCTATATGCTAAATCTTTCGAAGGTAACGCACATAAGTTGCTAAATCCTGAGAAGACACACATTTTATATTCATAGTGATACAAGAAGGTGGATCTATGGGTATTCCAAAAGTCGTCAGAAGATGCATTACAATTGCAAGCACAGTTTATGGGTGAACCTATTAGGCTCTCCCTCCAGGGTGATTCACGATAAGGTGGGCATCTTACCGGGTGAGGTAATCACTTTCTCTTTGCTCTCTTTTTGCTTTCATGCTAGTAGGATTGGATCACGAAGCTATGTTGTCTATAGTGTTGCTCTTGTCTTTCTTATGTAATCATTTATGCTATTATGATAGCTTTTCAAATATGATATTGGTATGAGAAATATTTCTTAGCAAGGTTTCTTATGCTAATTGATTTGGGTTGTTTTGTACTAACCCTTGTTCTTTTGTATACTCTCATGTATGTATGTTGAGTTAGAATCCTTGGTCTAGGGGCTTGTGTCTTCAACTAAGTGTTATTTTATCTCATTTTGAATCCACTAGGATCTCTTCTCTCTTCTCCTTTACCAAGAGTTTGCATTGAATCCATACTCTTGCTAAAGTGGGGGCTTAATGTATCATCTTAAAATGGAAGCACTTCCATGTTAAGATAATTTATTCCTCTGAGTAAGTGGTTTAGGGTCATGATTTTCATCTTTGCATTCTCCCTTGTCTTCCACTTCTTCTCTGCACTTTATTTCTGCATTCTAGGTGAAATTAGGGTTAAGATCTTAAGGACTTTCCTCATTTTCTCTCTTCCATGGCTCTATTTTCTAGGTAGGGTTTAGAAATGAGACCTCCTAGTCCTTCATCACATCATTCTATGGATTTTCTATCTATTCCTAACACTGGTCCTGCTCAAATATCAAATTCTGCATTTCTGGCACCCCTGGAACTCCTATTGCAGAATCTAGCAAAGTTAGGGTTTGAGGTCAAAGTTGACCTCAACCCTAACTAGGTTAGGGTCAAACTTGACCCTAACCAAGTTAGGGTTGACCTTGAACTTGACCTCTTCCTACTAGAATTCTAAGGTTTCATTTTCTGGTAATTTATCTTTCGAGAAAGTTATTTCCCGCTTCCGGGTTGGCTATTTCAGGCTCCGAAATGGTAAATCCTTTAATGGTATTTAATCAAGGTATATTTTCTAAAGGTGAGGACCTAATTGGGATTTAATTCTTCAAGGTGGCCCGTCTAGAGGAGTGTGCCCTAGATCACTATAAAAGGAGGCCTTCCTCTCTCATTTTTCATATCAAGTTCACATCTCATCTAAGCAATCAATCTCTCAAGTTCTCAAGGTGATCAAGCAAGCATTCATTCAAGTATTCAAGTCTTCTTTTTCATCCAAGTTCTCCATTGAAGATCAGGAATTTAAGCATTCAAGCTATTGAAGGGATTTTGCTCAAGCATTCAAGATCTATCATTCAAACCCTAGATCTAGCCACCATGGTGGTGTGATCTTCCTTCAAGATCCTTTGTTCATCTTCAAGATCCATATCATTGTTTCCTCAAGGTGGATTTCAAGCATACAATCATGGAGGTTTGATAATGTTATGCTCAATCTTTCATATCAATATATTTGATTACATTCCAAATACATTAGCATATCTATTGAATTGCATAGCTTCATTATTAGATTCATTTCTACTACTTGCTAGCATTCTACTATTTCAATTTCAATATTAAGGTTGATTCCAAACTAGGGTTTGACCAAGGAAAACCCCCCAAACAAAAAACAAAACCATTTTTCTTGTAGGTACAGGTGTGGAATATCAGATCTAAGAGTGAATTCAGATACCCTTTTCAGCAATCTTTCAGGATCTGCGAACAGAATCGGAATCAGACTTCAAATAAATAATGTGGTCTTTGATCTTTTAAAAGGTCAAAGTTGACCTTTGTGAATTTGGAGAAAAGATTTCTGGGTTTTGTCCGCCTCGACATTTCTAGTTCAAAACTAGTAATGAAATCTTCAGAAAGTTCATACAGAAGCTAGAATTTAGCATTTTCCAGATCTGCCCTTATTCAAGGTTAGTATTTGCACTTCAATTATTTCAGATTTCAAGCTTAATCCAACTATAGGGAAGTATAGGATTTATTCTTTCTTTCATATTCTTCATAGATTGATTCGATTGTGTATTAACCTCTTGGTTGATCAAATTGGATCTCTCTTTTGGGAATTTGGATTTAGGAGTGAATCTTACATTTTCCCCACACACATACACGAATAGTGGTGATTCCAAATTACAACTATTCAGTGCATAACTTGTGCAAAATTGTAATAACTCATTGAATAATAATATCAAGCTCGGTTATTACCTCATATAACTTCACTTTATTTACTATATTTTCCTAGCTAATTCACTCTGCTAGCTTTAGTTGTATCTTTTCCTAAGCTCTTTCTTCTATTCTTTTCTCATCATATATGTTTGGAGAATTTATGTGGTTAGTTAGAGTAGAAATTTGATCAATGATGGGAGTTTCCTCATCAACATTGATATCGGGGACTACTTGCATCAAAATTTCTATAACACCCTCTAAGACCTTCTTATGCTTACTTTCTTGTCTTAGTTTCTCTTGTGTAGCCTTCCTTGTACACATTTATTCATACCTTCATAGTGCTTTTGGGTTTAGGGTTCTCAGGTCACATGTGGGAATTTTAATGATCTCATCCAAAGTGACTGGACCCTTACAATCTTTCTTCTTTTTCTTCTTTTCTTGAGTGTTGGATTAGACTTTTCTTTCTTATTTGACACACTTTCCTCCTTATCCTACCCTTTGATTGTTCGCTTGGTTTGATTTCTTGGGCTTCTTTCCTTGTGTCAGTTGTAGAAGTATCTACCTTTTTTTAAGTTTCAAGTTCTTTATTTTTTGTCTCTTTTTTTCAAGCTCATTTTTCTCCTTTTCTCCTTCTTCACTTTGTCCTTTGATGGTGTCCTTTTGTTGCTCAAGTGCCTATTCCTCGGGTTTCCCTTGAGTGGTAATATCAATTGTTTGTACTGATATCAATAAATTACCCAATATGTTTACTGTTGTTGCCTCAATAGGTTGATCTTCTTCAATATTTTTTGCAGCCATTGTGATATCTTTATTAGCCTTTTTTTCATCATTAGGATCTCCATTGATAATATCTTCTATTGTTACTTCATCAGTCTCAGTTGTTACTAGTTGCTTGGGAGTATCCTATTTTTCTTCTTCAATATATCCTATCAGATAGAAATCTATGGTATATGTGTCATCTTGTACCTCAGTATATGATATATGAATTGTCTCTTTAGTATTTATATCAGCATCATCTGAATGTACCCATTTTCCTTTACCTTTTACCTATTACTCGGGGATTTTTGCTAATGCAGTTTTGTCTGCTTCAGCCTTAGAATTAAAAATTTTGACCACAAAAATTTACTATTTGCATCTACTTCTACAATTTTTCCTTGCAATATGCTTAGTTCTCAACCTTTCATCAAATATATATTTGCATATTGTTTCATCATGTCTTCAACCTCAATTACTGATAGAGTAGGCATTTCCAAAATTAATGAGTGTTCTCTCATTGTATTTTTAGTATGCAATGCATATGTCCATCTTGTCAATACCTTTTCATATAATTCCTTGGGAATATAGTTTGAAAATTCCACATGTAATCTTTTGAACTTAATCATCATGGTGATGATTTCCTCTTCAAATTTTTCTCAATCCTCAGTAGACATATGTACGTACCCATTCATCTTAGGGTGACTTAGTCTACATGTTTCATTTATGTTCTCAACTAGCTCATCAACTGATTGATTTTTATTTAAAATAACTTTAAATTGACTTTGATCATCTTCTTCTTTAGAGTCAACATCATCCTTACCTCTTATCATTCTTCTCCTCTTCTTTGGTTTCTCGGTGGTGGCTTGTGCACCTCTTTTCTTATGATATGATTTTGTAGGAGTGGGCCTTCTAATCTTTTCAATTCCTCATTTCAGGGGTGGAGAAATAGTTGTAGAGGATCTCTTCCTCGCTTGGGTAGGGGTCTTTTCTTATTTTCTCTTCCCTATGGCCTTTACTGGTGTAGCTGGGAGTTCTTTATCTAACTTGTTTTCCTCTTCATGTTCTCTATTACTAATCATACATTGTTCTTCACTTGATTATTCAACTGACTTATATGTTTCTTCCTCTTCTTATTCACCAAATTTCTTAGCTAGTGTTTCCATCATTTTCTTTTATTTTCTAGTGATCTTCACTCTGACTAAGTATATTTTTATTCTTAGTTTTTCTTCCTCATAGATTCCAAACCTAGTAGCTTTGGGATCTTTGGGCTTGACCAGTAGAACCTTTATTGACCTAGATGCATGGTCAATATTGAGTTCATATCCCATTGGAGGTAGCCATGCAGTTCTTGGCTCAACTACCTTAATTAATGTGGTGTCAGTGTCCACCAAAAAAAAATATCCTTCTTAACTAATTGTCCATGTATTATTCTCCTTTTGTGCATCCTCTCTTTAAACTTTCTGAAATAATCATCCATCTAAGCTAAAAAATTATAACCCAAGTTCTTGATAAATTCATTCATTTGGATGATTACAAGTCATTTGACATCCCACTCAACATTACCGAAAGATGGGAAATAGTTTTTCAAGAATAAAAATATGCAAACAAGTAATGAACCAAACTTACAAGTGTTGGTCTTTTCTACCCAGATATTCCTCACATATTTTCCTCCAATTGTTTCAACAGTAGCTCAGCAAGGTCTAATTGTAAACCTTTCTTGACAATCTTATAAGCTATGTCTACTTCACTGCATGAGACATTGTTGGGCCTTCTTGATTGAAAAATCTTATAGCCAATAACATAGGCTCCAAATATTTTTGCTAGATAAATGATTGTGTTGATCCTCATTCCTCTACCATCCCACTTGGCTCCTATTAGCTTCTTTGTCTTTGCCCTATGTGGGTTTCTTATGGAATTTTCCTTATCATTTGTTGGGTATCTGGTAACCACATGGATAACATCCTTAGAGATTTTAGCTAGTTCATCCAACCACATTTTTCCTTCGTGAACATGGCTAAGTATAACCCTAATACATTATGACTTGAACTCCCTTGGGAAATATAGGGCATTTGTCAATCCATTAACTTCCAGGTGTTTATGCTCATCCTTGAGCTTTATGTTCTCACTTAGCTCCTGGTATGTTGATTGAAGTTTGAAGTCTCCAATTTCACTTATCTTGTAGTGGATATAAGCATGTATATCCTATACCAGTAAAACCCTAGGTGGTATTCTTGAAAATGCGCTTGATTGATCAACTTGTGAAGCAATCTCATGGTGCAATTTGTACTTGGGTTCTTCATATGTTGCAAAATTTATCAATGTGACCTTCTTGTCACTTTTAGTCTTGGATTTTGTAAACATGGATGAGGATTCCATAGTTTTAAAATATTTAGGGCTTCACAAAATCTTCAATAAAATAACTTTGTTGCAAAGAACTTACTTGAAATGATAGCAAATAGCTTGGGATTTGTTCAAATCTATGTTCAAATACTCATAAAAACTCTTTGCACAAATTCACTCAAATATCTATGGTTCTTCTCTTGATCACTGTGTGGTAAAATGACTTGCATCAATGTATATTTATACCTAAAATTCCTTTTCCCACTCAACATTCTACATTAAATGCTTTACCTACCACATCTTGATTAATAAAATGACGTTTGGTTATCACTTTGAAACTTGAGCTCAGTTAACGCTAAATATTGTTTAGTTGATACTTCAACTCAGTTAACCTTGACACTTTCACTAATTAACAATCTTTCACTTAGTCATGCTTTAACCGACTATACACATTTTATGCTCAAAACATATAATACCCTATTGCATATTATTTCATGCTAATTTGATATTCAGTTAATAGCTCTATGGAACTATTGTAATATATAACTGATTGGCATTCAATTCCATACTTACTTGATTTTCTTAGGTGGAGGTGGTGAAATCACCTAATCCAAAGGATGAGGTGTCACCGAATATTGTGCTTGATACAACATTGTCATTTGTTGCTTTCCTCCACATTTTATTCCTTATCCTCATGATTTTTTCAATGGTGTTTCTATTTGTATTAACATTCATCTCTAGTATTCGGTCTATATAGTCTTTGCTTAAATGACTCACCTTGTGATAGTGCAAACATGCCATTCTAGAATTTGTCCAATTTAGAGATCTTCCTCTCTAGTACATTCTAATGCAATTTTTTGCAATATGTCCATATCTACCACATGTTGTGCAACTAGTCCAAGAGTTGTAATCCCAAGTATATGCATTACATTTCCTTCATATTTGATATGTCTTCTTTTGTTCTTTTGGTTTCCAGACTTGCTTCATCTTTGTCCTTCATTATTGTGAAATTTGTCCATGCATGTTCCAAATGCGACAATTCTTGTCCATATAGTGTTTCTTAGGTGACTTATTCATCTTTGACCTACACTCATGTTCTTGATGTCAATACTTATTAGAGTTATAACAACAACCATCAAATCTAGGAGTGGATTTAGGAATACATTTTCCTTTGCTTTTTGCAAACATTTTATGTGTGACATGGTTTCCCACAATAATAGCATGAGAGCTTCTTTGGCCTTGGTTGTGCATAGGAATTATTTTGTTCATTTGTCTTGATGACTCTTCCTGCTCAGTATAGCCTAAACTAGTAGTATTGTCAAGTCTTCTTTGACTTATAATGAATTCATCCATCCTTTCAGTGCTTTCTTTAGCTTTCTTAATCATCTCATTATGTTTTTGTTGAATCTTTACTTCATTCTTCAATCTTTCATTTTCTTCTCTTAATTCACCAATGTCTTCCAATTTCTTAGTAAGCTCACTATTTACTTTGTTGACTTATTGAATTATGACAACCATTTGATTGGAAATTTCAAAATGATGCTCAATGTGTCTCAATATCTCAGATTCATTTTCTTGCAACTTATCAGTCATTTTTCTTCTATCTTCAATAGCCAAGTTCATTTCTTGTTCATCATGTCTTACATTGTTCATGACATCAATCATTCTTACCATTTAGGTTTCTTGATCGATCTATAGTGCTTTCACTTGTTCAGTAAGATGTTGATTCTTTTCAGATAGATCTAATATGGTTCCTTCTGATGCATTAGATATGCCACCAGATCTAGATCCACATCCTTCAAATGGATCCTCTATCTCTTCTTCATGATAATCAGTCTCATTGTACTGAAATTCCATATCCTTTCTTTTGACTAGTAAATCTCTCACTTTTTCTTTGGCTTCCTTGAATTGTTCAATGTATAGCTGCATCTACAATTTCTGATTCTCAATAGTCTTCTCAAGCTTATACCTTTCCATCCTTAGATATTTCTCCTCAATGATTAAAATTCCTCAACAAGAGAACTATCTCTGATACCAATTGTTGGAATTATATAAAGGTGTGTACTAAGAGGGGAGGGGTGAGTCAGTACCCTTAAAAACTTTTCAAACTAAATCCTTGTAAACATGTATATCATTAACCGACTATATCAATTTCATTCACCATACATCCAATAATATAACTGAAATTTAAATGCATGTAATCTAATCAATAAAGAATTTATGAAATTTCATACACATAAAACATGTATTTTGGTATCGCAAAAACCCTTGTGAGATGGTTAAAAATGTGGTGGGAATGACACCCAAAAAGCTTCACTGTTGTAGTAACAAAGTTGTCAATTAAGGCTACAAAGATTTGATCACTACTAATGATCTTACCCTATTAGGAGTAACAATAAGATCAACTATATCTACTTGGTTAGAGGATTTTAGCAACATAATTAAGTATGCAATCAGTTAAGAGATTTTACAAAAAAATTATTAAGTCCACTTTGTTAAGATATTTAAGGTTTGCTACAATGGTTAAAATGTAACAGTAATATTGATCTATAAATAGCAACTTATCTTTCTTGATATCAAATTAGTTATGTACTTATCTGTTATCACCTTAATGTGATTGATCTCTTCTCTGAATTATTCTTGGTAGCCTTCTATTTCTGATAAATTATATTCTTTATCAGTGCTTGTCATTCATAACCTTGTCTGAACTTCATATGTCTTCCAATGGTGGCTACTACATGTGTGATACATGTCAAAATGGCATCTATACAATATTTAAATATCAAATTGATTTGACCTAATTAGGATTTAGACACTATCTTAGAAAAGCTAAGATTAATGGTAGAAATGAATAACCTAGATAATCTTTACATAGGAATTATCAGTAATTAAATGATTACATGCATATTAAATTCCATCTCAATCTTGGTAAACTATTTTCTAGTCAGTGTAAATCATTTTCCTTGTAGTTTTTGTCATTCCAAATTACTATGTCATTTCTTGTTTCACTCAATGTACACTGCATTCATCACTTGGTAATTAACTAGTTCTTGGTTCATATGATTGCTCGATGACTACTTTTCTTGGTAATTGTTAATCATCTCACTCGGTATGAGTGCTTGGTCAAAACTATATTTAGTTATCATTGTGATCTGCCTTGTATTCTACTCGGTGTCTAGGTTGTCTATATTGACTGTATGTTTTGTCATGTCTCCTTTACCGACTATATGACTGAATGATACTATTGACAACCATTAATTCTCTTTATGAGTAACACTCTTCCCTAACTCTTTGAATCACCTTCATGCGTCACAAACTTTCATATTCTGATTTACATCTTATTTTATAGACCTTTTTCTATGTTGGTGGAAACCCTAAAATGTGTTATGAAAATTGGCTTCCAAATCAACTAAAATAATTGAACGAGTGCCCCAATTCATCATTTAAAATTCCTTGATGTTGTCGCTAAAAAATTTAATAATAAATTTGTTGGATTAGTGACAAGGGGTGAATCAATAATTAGTGAATCTTCAAACCATAAAAAATTTAACTCTGATTCAACATGGTAAGACAAACTTCAATAGTAACCGATATTAACTTTTTCAATCAAAAAAATTAAGTAATCAACAAATAGCATGTAGAATAAACATTCAATAGATTTGACTCCAGTATTTAACCTCGAAACCAATTTAGGAAAAACCATTGTGGGAATTGTCACCCATCGACCAAAATACTCTTCTGAAGTATGCTCAATTTAAATCCAGTCATGTTAAAGATTAAAATGCACATTTTTAATGTTAATATAATTGATGGTGATGATGATGAAGACTAACCAAGATTAGAGGTTTACAAGATAGTAGAAAGGTTAGATCAGTTATTATCTTGTCACTGATGTCAAGCAGTTGATTTCTAGTTTATATTATGTTGTCATATCATTCAGAGTATGATATAAGTTGAATAAGTTAAGGAAAAAAAGAAATGAGATGTTGTAAAGTTGAAGAACTTAAATGGTCAACTCATACAGGTCAATAAATTCTAATATTATGTTTATATAATTATTTTCTACCTAGCATATGATTATATCAAATAGGTAAAGAATGGTAAAGAATATTTGACAAGTCGGTAAGAAAAATAGTTTTGGCTATCGAGCAGGAAAAGTAATTCGATAAAGAGAGAAATTAATTTGGTAAAGGAAAAGGAACTCAAGACAGTGAGCAAGAATTTTTTACCAAAATTTAGAGTTATCCACCAAGAAACAAACAAAAATTAAATACAATGATCAGAATGACATTTAATGATTAGCTATGATGAGATGGAAGATTATGATGATAAGAAAAGTTAGTTAGAGAGATCTACGATTATGAAAATATTGGATGATGATCTATGGCTTAGATATAAACAGTTAAAATATAAGGAAAAAGTTTCAAGAAAGTTCAAGTTCTGAGGTGAAGGTAAAATGTGTTACCAAGATCTAGATACATTGAATAGTTTTGTGAAATGAATTGAACGGCTAAGCCTTATCATATGAAAATGTAATTAAGGAGATTAAGCAGAAAAATAATGTCTATATAAAGAACAAATTTGTATGAACAAATGGTCGAACACTGAAGGGGTAATAAGTCATCAACTAATGCCATGAAGAAGGAAAAGATATATTTTGAGTCATAAAAATGAATTTGATGAAGTATTGAAGCCAGTGGAAACTGAAGAATTGAAGTGAAGATAGAAGAGCACAAAAAGGATCTAATTATGCAAAGGATAGCTGGAAATCTATAGGTAAATTTATTTTTTGTTTCTTATTAACATTTTTCATAGATAAATCTCTTAACCGAGTGGACTTAATAGTCTTATTGTAAAATGCTTGCAAAAGGTAATGTTTTAAAGAGTGTTCAAAGCCCTTTTACCAGGCCACTCCTAATAGGGTGAAGATCCTAACAGTTATGAGGTAAATCCCTTGACCAGGCCACGCCTAACAGTGTGTATTGTAATCTTTACCTAGATTGGCTCTTAACTGGATGTACTTCAGAAGAGTACTTCTTTAGTGGGTGACAATTCCCATAGTTGTTTTTCCAAAATTTGGGTTTCCATGTTAAATACTGGTGTTACATTTGATGAATGATCTATGTGTTTGATTTGTTGATTGTTAAAGTTCATTTACTATTTTTGGTAAATAGAGAATTGTGTCTGGACCAGTTGACACCGATTTAATCAGAGAAAAATTATAGAGGTACTGAGAATCATGGATTAATGATATAGCCCCCCTCTCCGTAATCCAACAATTGGTATCAGAGATAAGTACTCTAAAGTGATAAGTTTGAAAGACTTGAGTAAAAGATCCAAAGATGTATACCTGAGAGAAGTACCTAATTTGAACAAGGATTGTTTCTCTACATGCAAAATTAGGATGAGATTATACTTATTTGGGATTGGAGAATCTACACTGAATATTTGGGATAATGACTACACTCTACCACCTCTCAGACATATGAAAGTTGATCAGATGAGAGGAAAGAAGGAATACAACTTGGTAATGATTAAAATTTCCTCTTCCCTAGCCAATGTCAAATTCAATGATATTAAGGACTTTTCTAACTCAAAAGAGATGTGGGATAGGATTACACTTATTTATAGAGGTGATCATCATGTATAAAAAGATAAGGTTGATAGTCTGAGAGGAAAGTATGATCAAATGAGAATGAAATATGAAGAGAATATTGCTCAATATAGTTTCATAATCAAGGAAATTGTAAGTGCCATCAGAGGTGCTAGTGGAACATTAACTAATCAAGAAGTGGTACGTAAAAATATGAGAACTCTTTCATCTAAGTATTCTATTAAACTATCAGCTATTTAAGAATTGAGATCCATATCAAATAATGTTGTTACTCTTGAAGCCTTAATTGGTAAGATGAATATATTTGAGCTTATTAATTATGATAATAGTCTACTGACTATTGAAACAACCTTCAAATCATCTCTCAATATTGGAACTTCAAAAAGAGAGAATCATAGTATCATGTGGAAATGAATATGACAGTATTGTAACCAAAGAGAAAGACCAAGAAGATTTGGAAGCACTACTAACTAAGAGACTACCAAGAGGTAAAGGAAAGTATAAAGGTAAATTACCCTTGAAATGTTTGAATTGCAAAAAGATTGGCCACATTACATCTAGATGTCCTGACAATGACAAAAATGATAAAAGTGTTAAGAAGGAGAGCTGATACCCAAGATTTAGAGAAAATAAGGACAAAGATAAGAAGTCTTGCTACCTAGCTAAGGAAGGTGTAACTGATGATGAATCTGATGATATAGTAGAAGGATATGAAGTTGTTTATGTTGTTGTAAAAGAATATTCTGATGAAGATGAAAAAGCACTTATTTATCATATAATTAAAGCTAACCAATGGATTATTGATAGTGGATGTTAACATCATATGACTAGTGATATTGATTAGTTTGATAGTATAGAAGAGTATGATGGTGATGTAGGAGCATTTTGAGTTCCTGAAGATCTTTCTTAGTCTTGGAGGAATTCCCTGGCAGAGGGATACAATACTTTGTTTTTGGTAGTTTTTTGAGTTTCTATGTTGTGATGATCTATGGAGATCTTTGGAATGTGTGCTAAAAGGAGTTTTTTCCTTTATGTATTTGGAATATATTTCTAAGGTCACAGCTCTTGAGGTGGCATGGTTTGGGAGATATTGGATGAACCATTTCAAAGTTGGAGTTGTTTTCCTTGCCGTCGGAGCAGTGTTTTCTTGCAGTTTTGGAGCTGATTGCGGGATGTGGTGCTATTGATTCTTAATAAATCAGCCTTTGTGCTCTTATTACCTTAAATAGGACCTAAATTAATATCATTTCCCAAGGGCACAAGCCCTGATTTAGTGTGAGTAAAAAGTTATGACCATTTTTCTCGGGGACCTATTTTCTATCAGTGTTCCCACCGGAGCCGTTCCTGCAGTTTTGGTGCTGATTGCGCATCATGGAGACCTTGATCCTTAATGAATCAGAATTTTTTATCTTAATTAGTTTAAGAGGACCTAAATTGATATCATTTCCCAAGGGCACAACTCCTAATTCATTATGAGTCAAAAGTTATGTCCATTTTTCCCCGAGACCTATTTTCTGGCATTTTTCACATGAAATGTGGAGTGTTTCTTCTTGCATGCTTCTGTGTGATGAGATGGGGCCTTGCATGGTTAAGGACATGTTATTGAGTCATTTTTGGACCTAAATCCTAAGGTGCATTAATTTTTTATTATTCTTGCATTAGTTTTGGTTTCTTTTATTGGTCTGGACCTATATTGTAATTAAATGCCTGACTGGTTGACTTGTGGCTTAGCTGGCTATATATTGAGAGCTTGGGTAGAAGTGAAGTGAGTAGAGTAGTAAATGATCATTAGATCATTGGGAAGAGTAGAGTAGAAGCATATTTGTGAATCTAAAACTTTGTAGCAGAACTAGTGGCCTGTGGGCTTAGGACAACAAGGGGTTGCTTGGAAGTGTGAGTAAAAGTTTAGATCCCGAGGTGGTTGTTCCTATTAGAGGCTGCCTATTGTAGATCTGAACTAGTTGGTGGTTCCTTGGATCTTGTGAGATCTTGCTGATACTTTTTTATTTCATTGTAATAGGCCAAAACATGGAAGGCCTTATAGTTAGGCATGTTGAATGAAATTCAATTTTGAATCGTTATCTTGTTGTATTCTACTATGCATATTATTGTTATAATTGGCAGTTGTAGGCTTGGACTATCCTTTATTGGATCCTCCTTACCTGACCTATGTCAAGTGGTATCAAAGCTTGAAGATCTTAAGTGTGCAAATTAATTTGAGTCTATTTGCACTAGGACCTTGTTGGTGACTTGTTGCTTTGGATTTGAATCTTTGAGGATGCCTCTGAGAAGATTGGATCCTAGAGAAATTGCAGATCTTTGTGATGTGGTGGAAGCAAAGATTTCTGAGAGGTTTGTTTGGTTGGAAACTAATTTCTTGAACTGAGTTAATGACATTGTGAAGGAAAATGTTGTTGAGCTTTCTAGAGCTTACCAGAGTTGGAGTATGCTGATCCGGAGGAAAGTTGTTTGGCCAGTTAGAAGACTGGTCCAAGAGAGAAGACATCTTGACAAGGTTACTTGTGATAGTATAGAGGTTGAAGAGGTTTGTGATATTGGTTATTGTGATTAGTTGGTAGACTCTGACATGAAGCCTATAGAGAAACTTGTGATTGATGTTGAGATACCTATGTTTACTAATATTGTGGTTGACCTTGTTGAGAATGGTGAGAAAATCTATTTTCATGTTCAGTCAGTTGTGTCTGACATGGTGATTGCAGAGCATCTGGTTGGGCTTGATTAGATTGTTATTGGTGAAGAGTTATCTATTGCTGAACACCTTCATGATGATGGTTTTACCGACTTGCTTTTGTTCAATATTGAGGTGCTGATATTATTTATTGGTTATGGACTTGAATTGTTGGTGGACAGTAATAAGTCTTGTGATGAGTTGTAGATATGTGATGCTGATGATGAGATATTTCAAATTGATGTGGATCTAACTTTGGATCTACTTGTTGGGGATTTGGATACTCTTTTTTCTGATAGTGGTTGTGCTAATCAGTGGTATGCTGATTGGATTGTTGAGATTCATGTGATCCTTATGTTTGAATGGATGAAGCATAGATGGTTGATTTTCAGATTTGTTCTCTTATCCTTGAGGGATTGGGAGCCTTTGGTGAAGATGAAGTTGATTGTAGGTAATTCTCTTGAGATTAAAGTATGGGACATACTTTCTATTTACGTGGGTAGTCTGATGCAGGAGCATTTTGAGTTCCTAAAGATCTTTCTTAGTCTTGGAGGAATTCCCTGGCAGAGGGATACAATACTTTGTTTTTGGCAGTTTTTTAATTTTCTATGTTGTGATGATCTATGGAGATCTTTGGAATGTTTTCTGAAAGGAGTTTTTTCCTTTATGTATTTTGAATATATGTCTAAGGTCGCAGCTCTTGGCATGGTTTGGGAGATATTGGATGAACCATTTCAAAGTTGGAGTTGTTTTCCTTGCTATCGGAGTAGTGTTTTCCTACAGTTTTGGAGCTGATTGCGGGATGTGGTGCCATTGATTCTTAATGAATCAGAATTTGCACTCTTAGGACCTTAAAGAGGACCTAAATTAATATAATTTTCCAAGGGTTCAAGCCCTGATTTAGTGTGAGTAAAAAGTTATGACCATTTTTCTTGGGGACCTATTTTTTGTCAGTGTTCCCGCCGAAGTCGTTCCTGCAGTTTTGGTGCTGATTGTGCATCATGGAGACCTTGATCCTTAATGACTCAGCCTTTGTACTCTTAATTAATTTAAGAGGACCTAAATTAATATCATTTCCCAAGGGCTCAACTCCTAATTCATTATGAATCAAAAGTTATGTCTATTTTTCCCCCTGACCTATTTTTTGGCAGTTTTCACATGAAACATGGAGTGTTTCTTCTTGTGTGGTTCCGTGTGATGAGATGGGGCCTTGCATGGTTAAGGACATGTTATTGGATCATTTTTGGACCTAAATCCTAAGGTGCATTAAGTTTTTATTATTCTTGCATTATTTTTGGTTTCTTTTATTGGTCTGGACCTATATTGTAATTAAATGCCCGACTAGCCGACTTGTGGCTTAGCTGGCTATATATTGAGAGCTTGGGTAGAAGTGAAGTGATTAGAGTAGTATATGATCATTAGATCATTAGCAAGAGTAGATTAGAAGCAGATTTTTGAATTTGGGACTTTGTAATAGAACTAGTGGCCTGCGGACTTAGGACAACAAGGGGTTGCTTGGAAGTGTGAGTACAAGTTTAGATCCTAAGGTGGTTGTTCCTATCAAAGGCTGCCTATTGTAGATCTAAAATAGTTGGTGGTTCCTTGGATCTTGCAAGATCTTTCTAATACTTTTTTATTTCATTGTAATAGGCTGAAACCTGGAAGGCCTTACAGTCGGACATGTTGAATGAGATTCAATTTTGAATCATTATCTTGGTGTATTCCACTGTGCATATTTTTGTTATAATCAGTAGTGTAGGCTTGGACTATCCATTATTAGATCCTCCATCCCTACCCTGCATCAGATGGATAATTTTTCAAATTTGGCAATGATACTCCATGTCTTGTTAAAGGTAAAGGATCAATTATATTGAATGAGAAGATGAGATATAATTATGCATATTGGGTTAAAGGACTAAACTAGAATTTTTTGAGTGTTACACATTTGAACAATACTCACCATTGAATGGAATTTCAAAATAGAAAGGTGAAGATTTATGGAACTGATGGAGATCTGATTAGAACTAGTGAACAATCTAAAGGTAACCTATTTTATCTTGATACTGCTACAAAGAATTGCTTGTTTGTTAAAGTTGAATGTGTTTGGTTATGGCATAAAAGACTCTATCATGTAAACCTTGATAACATGATCGAGGTGAGTAAAAATAATAGAGTCAAAGGTCTACCAAAATTAAGAAAACCTAGTAAAGTGATATGTAAGGAATGTAAAATTGGTAAGATGATAAAATCAAGTTTCTCAAGAAATTATTACTCATCTAATGATATTTTGGAATTAGTTCATACTGACCTTTGTGGTCCTATGAAGATACAAAATTATTATGGAGGTCGGTATTTCATTTTGCAATTTCTTGATGACTATTCAAGAATGATTTTTGTTGTGTTTCTAAAAGAGAAGTATGATGCATTCCAAATTTTCAAGTGGTATAAAGCTAGAGTTGAAAAGGAAATAGGAAAATATTTGAAATGTTTAAGATAAGATAGAGGACATGAGTTTATCTCTAATGAATTTATTATCTTCTACAATGAAAATGGAATCAAAAGACAAGTATCTACACCGAGGACTCCACAACAAAAAGGTATATATGAAAGAAGGAATAGATCTATAGTTGACTATGTTAGAACATTTTTAATTGACAAAAAGGTTGCACAAACATTTTGGAGAGAAGCCATAAGTATTGTTGTCTACACACTCAACTGATTAAAATTGTTGAAAGGAACAAACAAGACACCTTATGAATGTTGGTATGGGCATACACATAATGTAAGCTACTTTAAAATATTTAGAAGTAGGTGTTACATACTAAAAGATGCTAGAAATGGAAATTTTAACACTAAAGGAGAGGAAAGTATATTCCTAGGATATTCATCAAAGATAAAATCATATAAATGTTTGATCAAGGCTACTAAAAAGATTTTTGAAAGTGAAAATGTGAGGATTGATGAATTTGGAGAAAGGAATGAAGAATATAGAAAAAGTAACCTGAGGTTTACTAAATATTTTTTTTATGTACAGCAAGGTAATTCAATTGATGCAACCTAGTTGCAACAAGAAGAAACCAAGGATCAAATTGAGCATCCACTAAGAGATGAAAACATTAATGAATAATATACCAATCATGTATTAGAAAAATATGTGAGAAGACACCACTCACTGAAAAAAATAATTGGAGATAAGAATGTAGGATTCATGATAGAAGTAAGTTCAAAGATAATAGATGTTTGATTTTTGAGTTTGAGCCAAGATTTGTCAAGATGCACTAGGAAATGAAGATTGGATTAATGAAAAGAAAGAAGAAATTTATCAGATTGAAAAGAAAAACACTTGGTCATTGGTACTGTGACCTAAGGATAATAATGTGATTGGAACAAAGTGAACTTTCAGAAATAAACTCAATGAGAATTGAGATGTGAACAAAAACAAATCAAGATTGGTCTGCAAAGGGTATGCACAAGAAGAATATATTGACTATGGTGAGACATTTTCCCCCATTTCTAGATTAAAGGGTGTAAGAATATTACTTTCATATGTTTCTTATAAAGGATTCAAAGTGTTACAAGTAGCAGTTGTCATTGCACCAAAAGATCAACCTATTCATTCCCAATACAACCACTAGACTTATAGAAGACACATGAGGTTGTTAAACCATGTCACAAATCCCAAGGGGAATGCTAACTATTTTTCCAACAATCTCCCCCTCAGCGTTACTCGAGGGGATTCAAACCTATGACCAAGCTTTGATACCACTTGTTACAAGTAGCAGTTGTCGTTGCACCAAACGATCAACCTGTTAATGCTCGATACAACCACTAGACTTATAGAAGACACATGAGGCTGTTAAACTATGTCACAAATCCTAAGGGGAGTGCTGACCATTTTTCCAACACAAATTTTATCAGATGGATGTTAATTTTGCATTTTTAACTAGAATTTTTGAAGAAGTGTAGATTGAAAAAAACTTGAAGGATTTGTTGAAAATTCTAACAAGGATATGGTATGAAAACTACACAAGGCACTTTATGGATTGAAGCAAGCTCTTCGAGCATGGTATGAAAGACTACACTCTTATTTAATCAAAATTGGATTTCAAAGAATAAGTGATAAGAACAATTTGTATTTGAAATGTGATAGTACTAATAAGATTTTGATTGATGGGATATTTGTTTATGATATTATATTTGGAGGAAATGAGACAATGTCTAAATCATTTTCTGAAGAAATGAGAAATGAATTTGAGATGTCAATGATTAGAAAGATTAAATTATTGATTGGAATAAAAATTCAACAAGGATGGGATCTACATAACATAGTCAAAGTATATAAAGGATATCCTAAAGACATTCAATATAGATAATGCAAGGGAGGATGGGGAGATGGGACAAGAGGCACACCCTAACCAGATCCACCTTGTAGAACAACACGTAGAAGAAACAACACACAATAGTAAGAGAGAGAATGCAAGTATCCTTCATAAATTATCTTCCAATTGATTCATACATGTCAGGTTGTAAGGCCTTCTCGGTTAAGGCCATATATTACAATCAAGTACAGAAGTCCTCAAACATGTGAGGATCTACCAACAATCTCTAAATTTCTATCTTCTATCTTCTATCCAAAAACTGACTCCCTAAACTCTAACTACACAACTACATTTATACAAGAGCCTACCAAGCCAAGTTGGCCTTTAGATCCATAATCAATGGAAGGAGAAACCAGATCTAGGTCCAAATGCTTCCCAATGATGGATACCAACATTAAATCTGTGACCCAAATTAAATGCACAAGTCAACCTCAAAAGAAATCCAAAATAAACAACTCGGTAAGCAAGGATAACCAAGCACCAGACAAGCATCACCAAGCACCAGGGAATTAATCAAGCACTAGAGAGATGGCCGACCAACACCGATAAATAAAGGAAACCAAGAAACACCGAACCAACTTAGTCAATGAAGGAACCGAGCAACACAAATAAACTTCAAATATGTTTTTGGTGACACAGGATTGCCAAGGACCTGAGATGCTCCTACATTAGACACCTAGGGTTATTTGAGAATGATTCTTTGAATAATGAAATAGGTTTGATCCAAGCTACATCTAACTAAGACCGTGAGATCCACAAACTATCTTCAATCAGTCTATTCTTCCACTTTACCAAATATTCCATATACTATTTTCATCTTATACTTCTGCCAATTCTTTGCTCCAAAATCTACTCAACTTCTTCATTTTGCTTCTTAGGATAATCCATAAGTATTGTCATGTCTTCATCAGGTTCATGATACTCATACAAATCAACAATGTTGAATATGGGTGATATGTCCATGTCATCAGGTAACTAAATCTCATATGCATTACCACTGTCAAATCTTCTCAGTATCCTGCAAGGACCAAATTTCTTCATTTTTAGCTTCCCATATGTTCCAAGAGGAAATTTTCCTTTCTTCAAATGAACCATCACTTCATCACCAACATCAAAAGTCTTATGTCTCCTTGATCTATCAACTCTATCTTTGTATTTGTGATTACTCTTTTCCAAGTTATGTTTCACATCTTCATGCAATGTCTTCATGTACTCAGCAAACTTTACTCTTTCAGTACTTCTCTTTCTTTCATCAGTAATGTCTCTCAAATTTGATATACCTCTTGGTTGTATGTGATGCAAGAAGGGAGCTAGAGGGGCCAAGAATGGCACACCCTAACCAGATCCACCTTGCTCAACAATACATGAAAGTAACAATACAACAGAGTGAGAGAGAGAATGCATATCACTTTCTTATATTGTCTTCAAATTGATTCATACATGTTGGGCTATAAGGCCTTCTTGGTTTAGGCCAGATATTATGATGATCTTCAGAGAAACTCTAATCTTCTATCTTCTATCTCCTATCAAAACTTCCTCTCAAACTTTAACCAAACAACTACATTTATACAAGAGGCTACCAAACTAAGTCGGCCTTCAGATCCATAATCAATAGAAGGGACAACCAGATCTAGGTCCACAGGCTTCCCAATAGTGGATACCAACATTAAATCCAGGACCATAA
This sequence comes from Chamaecyparis obtusa, assembly GCA_027943335.1. Taxonomy (NCBI): domain Eukaryota; kingdom Viridiplantae; phylum Streptophyta; class Pinopsida; order Cupressales; family Cupressaceae; genus Chamaecyparis; species Chamaecyparis obtusa. Next base: position 1,479,714 of record BSBK01001544.1, on the reverse strand, counting down.
TTAATTGCACAAGTCAGCCTCAATAGGAACTCAAAATAAACCACTCAGTAAACAAGGAAAATCGAGTGTCAGAAAAGCATCTCTGAGCACCAGGGAATTAACCGAGTGCCAGAGGTATGACCAATTAACTCGGTCAACAAAGGAAACTGAGCAACACCAAACCAACTCAATCAAAGAAGGAACAGAGCAACATAGACAAAACTTCAAATATTTTTTTGGTGACATAGGATTGTCAAGGACCCAAGATGCTCCTGAATCAAACACCTTGGGTTATTTGAAAATGATTCTCTGAATCATTCGGTAGGTATGATCCAAGATACATCTAACTCAGACTGTGAAATCCATGAACTATCTTCAATCAGTATGTTCTTCCACTTTACCAGATATTCCATATACTACTTTCCTCTTGTACTTCTGGCAATTCTTTGCTCCAAGATCTACTCAACTTCTTCATTCTACTTCTTAGGATAATCCATCGGTACTGTCATGTCTTCATTAGATTCATGATACTCATACAAATCAGCAATATTGAAAATAGGTGAAATATCCATGTCATTAGGTAACTCAATCTCATATGCATTTCCACTGTCAAAATTTCTCCAAAATCTTGCAAGGTCCAAACTTCTTCATTTTTAGCTTCCCATATGTTCCAATAGGAAATCTGCCTTTCTTCAAATGAACCATTACTTCATCACCAACATCAAAAGTCTTATGTCTTCTTGATCTTTTAGCTCTATCTTTTTATTTGTGACTACTCTTTTCCAGCTTATGTTTCACATCTTCATGCAATGTCTTCATGTACTCAACAAATTTCACTCCTTCAGCACTTCTTTTTCTTTCATCAACAATGTCTCTCAAATCAGATATACCTCTCAGTTGTATGCCATTTACAATCTCAAAAGGTGTTTTTCTAGTACTCCTATTCACTGAATTATTGTATGCAAACTCTTCTTATGCCAACATAGAATCCCAATTACTCGGTGTGTCTCCAACTAAACATCTCAAAATATTTCCCAAACTTCTATTTACAACTTCTATTTGTCCATCAGTTTGTGGGTGAAATGTAGAACTATATTTCAACTCAGTGCCAAATTTTCTCCAAAGGGTCTTCCAAAAGTATTCAACAAATTTGCTATCTCGGTCAGATATAATACTCCTCATTAATCCATACAATCTGAAAATTTCCTTAAAGAAAATATCTGCTACGTGTACTGCATCTGATGTCTTTCTACATGGTATAAAATTTTCCATTTTAGAAAATCTATACACAACAACAAATATAGAATCATTACCTCTTACTGTCTTCAGTAAGACAAGAATAAAATCCATATTGATGTCAATCCAAGGTTTCTCAGGGACAACAATAGGTGTATAAAATCTGGTATTCTAATTTACTCCTTTTACAACTTGACAAACTCCACAATTTTTCAAAAATTTCTGAACATCTTTATACAACTATGGCAAAAATTATTTCTCCTTAAGCAAGTTCAATGTCTTATCAATCCAAAAATGTCTAGCCAAACCACTACTATGTTTCTCCTTTATCAAATTAGTTCTCATTGGTCCTCTCGATATACATAACTAAATACCTTTAAACAACATACCTTCTTGAATGAAATATTCTTCCCATTTAGTACTTGGTTGATCTTGAATAGGTGCTCTACACTTTCTCCATGGCTTAGAAAAATCAGGATTAGTTTCATACAAATCTATCATCTCATCAAAGCCAAGAACTTTAATTTTCATCTCGGTCATCAAAGATCTTCTTCCACTCAATGCATCAACAACTCGGTTAGTGACTCCACTCTTATTCTTTATCACAAATTTATAACTCTGCAAATTTACTCAACCCATTTCATATGTCTCTGAGTCAACTTATTCTAACTACCCAAATACTATAAAGCCTTATGATTAGTATATAACAAAAATTCACTCAGTATAAAATAATGTCTCCATTTCTTCAGGGCTTACACAATAGCATAGAATTCTTGATCATACACAAAATATTTTCTCCTTGCATCATTCAACTTTTCACTAAAGAAAGCAACAGGTTTACCTTCTTGACTCAACATAGCTCCAATTGCACTTCCACTTAAATCACATTCCACTTGAAATACCTTATTGAAATTAGGTAATGCCAAAAATAAGCAATTCAACAACCTTCTACTTTAGACTCTCAAAACTTTTATCAGCTCCATGTGTCCACTTGAATTCTCTTTTGTATCCTCTCATAGTCTCAGTCATAGCATTACAAATTGAATTGAAATTCCTAATGAACTTTTGATAAAAACTTGCCAAACCATGAAATGATCTTACCTCACTAGCATTCTTAGGTGTAGGACAATTAAGAATACCTTCAACCTTTTTAGGATCCATTTTCAATCCATCAATTGAAATCACAAATCCCAAATACACAATCTCCTCTTTCATGAATGAATGCTTTTTTAGATTTATCAACAACTTTTCTTCTTTCAATCTCTATAAAACTTGTCTAACATGCAACAAATGTTCTTCTCTAGTCTTACTGAATATCAGAATATCATCAGGATATACAATCACAAACTTACCCAAGAATTTCTTCAAAACTTCATTCATCAACCTCATAAATGTACTCGATGCATTAGTTAAACCACAAGGCATAACCAACCACTCATAAAAACCTTCTTTTGTCTTGAAAGAAGTCTTCCATACATCACCTTCTCTAATTATGATCTGATGATACCAACTTTTCAAATCAATTTTAATAAAATACTTTGCTCCAATTAAACTATCCATTATGTCATCCATTCTCAGTATAGGAAACCTATACTTCACTGTTATCTTGTCAATTGCTCTAGAATCAGTACACATTCTCCATTCTCCATTCTTCTTAGGTGCCAATACAACAAGTACTACACAAGGACTTGAAATTTGTCTGATCAAACCTTTCCCCAAAAATTCTTGAATCTATCAGTTCAATTCCTGATTCTCAGTAGGTGTCAATTGATGAGGTGCCTTATTCAGTAAACTGTTAGGAATGGGAAAACTGAGAGGGGGGGTGAATCAGTGTTCACTATATTTTAACTTTTCACTTTAATCTTTATGCTGAACATAAATGCTTAAGTACTGAAATAAAAATTCACATAAACATGAAACATGAAATCAACACATGACACCAATATGATTATAGGGAAACCCAAATAGGTAAAATCCCTGGTGGGAATTGACACCCACTAATATTCTGCACTAGTGTTTTGTGATCCTTGTTAGAAGATCATTTACCCTGTTAGGAGTAGCTTTACAATGCTTTAATTATATTAGACCTTGTTAAGGGTTAGACCCTATTAGGAGCCTTTTAAAATCATCCCTATTAGGGGAGAGGACATGTTGTCTAATAGCTCACTGCTCAAGTGGTGAAGGCTACAACCTTCTGATATCAAATACACACTATATCTGTTGGATGAACTGTCACTATGACATTGCTTGTCAGGTCAATTCCTTTGATGCACTGATGCTTTGACCTCTAGAAAAGATCTAATACATCTTCTAGTGTATTTTCAAACTTCTACTCTGCTTATTATATCTCTATCTTGACTTCCATACCAGATACAATGGGTGCACCTTATATTTATATGCTCATACAAAATACACAATTAGGTCAGCCCTATAACTAATTACAAATAATTCTTCCAAATGAATTGGCTTAAGTGTGCTTATAATTATACATATAAACATGTCAGAAACCTAAATACAATGGGCACATAGCCTTTACAACATTACATTATAATTGCAAACCAAAATGCTAACTGTCAGCTCCATGCTCTGTTCTCTGTTGGCACACACTGGCTGTGCAACTTCAACTGATTGTAACTTCCTCATACTTGCACATCTAATCATGTGCTCATAGACTAAGCAAGAATATAGTCTAACCAACTTAACTTCTAGGGCACATACCATAATTCATCCATACACATGTGCGGTGATGCTCTGAGCTATAGGAACTTTGTACACTTTCCAGTCTTAACCACTTGACCAAATTCTGATCTTTACATCAAGTGTGTTGACTCCAAACTACTATATGACTTTGTTTCCATAATGAAAACACTATATCTATTCATATACTTTAGTATAGACAAATTTCCAACAATCTCCCCCTTTTTCATTGATGGCAACAAAGGAATATGGCCAAGTTTCTAACTATCCCTTAACACAAAAAACTTTTGTCTTCTATACATTTCTTATATATAATCTTATATCTCCCTATATAGATCATACTCCATAGTCTATATACAACTCCCCCTTTGACATTAATGATAAAGGTGTACCAAAAAACTATATCTGCACATACTTACTTAGGGAAAACATCTAGATATGCTATCTTGAGGTTCTGGATCTCCTTCTTCCAAAAAGTTATCAAGGAGTTAACTATCTAGAGATGGGCACATAAAGCATATTGAAGCTTCTCCATCATCTTCAAATTTTTTCTCAAACCTTGATCATAGGTTATCATGGTGGCATCAATCTCCTTTATGTTCTGATTGAGAATTTCTATTGAGGGTGCAAGAGCATTCCTCAACTAAGTCTGTCTAGACCTTATATTTGCCATCTCTTTCTCTGCTTTCTCAATTTTGTCCAACTAACCTTGGTACACATTATTACACATGTTCACATTAGTGGATGAGTCTTTCACTAAACTCTTCACCTGCTCAATCATAGCTTTTGCTTCTTGTATTGTCTTAAGATGGGTATCAGTAAGCTTATCCTAATCTATGCAATCTGCAATGAATTTCCTTGATCAGCAAATTCTTTTAAAGATGCTTGTCATGTCTTGAGTGAATTCAGATCTAGTGAAAAGTTTCTCATCAACTCATTCAATCTCTTGTTCAGGTACTTCTCTTCTACAACTTTGGATGCAGATTCTTCAAGGCTTGAAAAATTTCTTTTGAACTATGAGATAACTGTACTCACATCATCAACTGAGTGTACCTTATTCACTTTCATGTTGGCAGACAACAAACTGTTCAGTATGTTTACTGATTCCACAAGGAGAGTATTTCTCATTACTTGTTTCTCCTTTTCCTTCTCCATAGCTAGGATGCTGAACTTAATCAGGTCTACTTCTCTCCATGAGTCCAAACTGGATGTGTCAGGTGTTAAACTTGACAATAATATTGAGGAGGGAGTGATGGGAGTGCTATCCATCAATTCTAGTTTTACCTTGGCCATTTTAACAGAAGTTTCATCTTTCTCTTGTTCTTTTTCTTCTTCTTCTTCTTTCTTTTCTTTCTCTTCTATTTTCTCTTCTTCTTTTTCATTTGATATTTTTCAATCAATACCTCTTCTTAATGAGTGGGAGGAGTGCTGTTGCATAAGATCTCAACTTCTTGTGTGCTCACAAAAGCTTCCTCAAACTTATCTAAGTCTATGTTAGTGGCCACCATGGCTATCTCCACATTATCAATGACAATGGTGCTATCCTTGAGTGATTCTGACATGGGTGAAAACTTATCTAACTTTGTTTGTACTTCCACTACAAGCATTGAATCTTAAGGACCTGTAGACTGTACCTTGATAGTCTCTTCTACTTTATCTTTCTTACTAGGTACTTGAGAGATGGGTGTAGACATAGGTTTCATGCAATATTCTAAGAATAAATCTCAAAGGCCTTCTCTATTTCCTTAGAGATTAGCTCATAGTCTTTGTTCATGAGGTGTAGTGTTCTCATCTTTAACCTTAAGTGCATTTTCACCAAATTCAACAATAGTGACTTTTCTTCAACAAAACATACTGGAAGATTCGAATCAAGAGTTTGTTCCCATATTCTAAAGTCTTCTTCAGTGGCTTGTCTCTTCAAGGTATCCATTATCTCCCATAATTTATCTAGAATTGTTGTTTTTAATTAAAGAACTATCTTTTTGAACTTTATCATATGTTTAACAATCATATCATGTATTTTTTATTTGTCAATCTCATTGTATGATTCATAAAACTTCCCTACTTGAACAATTATGCCCTCATCAATAATTCTTGTGCTCAATACTTTTAGGCTTGGTCTGAATCCTACCTTAGGAGGTTCTTGAATGTTTTTCTTTCTCCTTGTAGCTCACAAGGATGGATGACTATGATGGAATATGGATGAAGTGACTGAGAGGGGGGTGAATCAGTCAACCATAAAACACTTCACAATTAATTCTTTCTAGATCCCTTAGGATATCTTAACAATGTTATCTATTTTTGGCACTCGGTAAATAGATTTTAGTAACTTTGAAGATGCAGAAAGTATTAGCAAAATTATCTTTTAGATATTCATCAACACTGGTGTATGATTAAGATAGCAATTAAGAACACAAGAGACACAAGATTTAATGTGGAAACCCAATATGGGAAAAACCACCAATGTATCTAGATACTGATTTTCACTTTTCTGAAGTGATGCCCGGTTAGAAGCCAACCCGGTAAAAGGTTACAAAACACACTGTTAGGTGTGACCTTGTTAGAGGATTTAAACACCCTGCTAGGAGTGGCCTGGTAAGAGGTCTTGAAAACAATTCAATGGAATTGTCACCTTGTTAGAGGATTTACAATATGGTTGTTAAACCAACTCGGTTAATAGATTTAGAATTCACTGTTACAATGATAAGAAGGTAACAATGAAAAAAAAATGACCTGTATAAATAATGCAACTGTCTTGCTGATTACAGATCTCTGTTCTGCATATGTGTGATCCTTCCTGATTGAATAAATCTATGCTGCACCTCAAGGATATCTAAACATCCTTCACAAATTCGCACACACCTTTCCTGTCTTTCTTCTGTAAATCTTCTGCTATATTTCTTTTTTATTTTTCACATTTGACCTTTTATTTATAGGATTTTAGATTTGTCAAATCGACATTATTTAGTATAACAGTCAGCTGAATTAAGCAAACTCTATTTGCAAAAATCCTTCAAGGGCCGATAGTGCTCGGTGACCATAACTTTCTACAATCTTTCAGAGACCGAGGAAACTCAGTAAACACCGACAATCCTTTACCTTCGATAACCGACTGAACTCGGTAAACACTGAATTTCCTTTGACGACCGACTGAACTCGGTAAACACTAAATTTCCTTTGATGACCGACTGAACTCGATAAACACTGAATTTCCTTTGATGACCGACTGAACTCGGTAAACACTAAATTTCCTTTGATGACCGATTGAACTCAGTAAACACTAAATTTCCTTTGATGACCGATTGAACTCGGTAAACACTGAATTTCCGCGGACTATGACATTGTGTGACATCAAAGACAATACATAATTTGAGTAGCAATTTCCTTCAGACAATTGTTTCCAACAATCTCCCTCTTTGGCATTGATGGCAACACAATATGTCATAGCATAAGAAATTTGAAAGAGTTAGCTCGATTCAGATTCAAATCTCCCTCTGTCAGCAAACTTCCTTTATCCTGAAAATTCTTCCTTCTGACTATTGAAAATTTCTTGAAGTAATAGAAAAGACATAGCAAACACTCCCTCTTTGACAACACATGCCAAAGACAATTCACATATTACCGGTGAAAATTAATGTACCTCAAGTACTGATTCATATGCAATGATTCCTTGAATATGCTACATCAACTAGTTGATTTTCAATCATTTTCTGGTTGATGCATCACTAAAACTATATTTAGTGAGCCTCGGATAGGGGAATGACCCCTAACTTACCTCTTAGATACACAAATGCATCCTTAGGTAATGGTTTGGTAAAAATGTCTGCAATCTGTTCTTTTGTATGAATATATTCTAATCTGATTTCCTTGTCCTACACCAATTCTCTGACAAAGTGATATTTAATAGCAATGTGCTTGGTTTTGGAATGCATCACTGGATTCTTTGAAATGTTTATTGCACTGGTATTGTCACAAAATATAACAACTGGTTCTTTGATTTCAACCTTCATACCTTCTAATAACTATTTAAACCAAACAATATTTGAACAGTTTACTGCAGCAACAACATATTCTGCTTCAGCTGTGGATTGAGATGTGCAATTTTTCTTTTTACTAGTCTAGGATACCAGTCTTTTTCCAAGAAAAAATGCTCCACCACTTCTGCTTTTTCTGTCATCAATGTTTCCTGCCCAATCAGCATCAGTAAACACTTTTAAGTCTAGATTGCCTCCAAATTTATACCACAAACCATATTCTTCAATTCCTCTTAAATATCTTAAGATTCTTTTGATTGCCATCATATGATTTTCCTTAGGTTTTGCTGAGAATCTAGCTACTATACCGATTGCTAAGGCAATATCAGGTCTTGTATGTACTACATACTGCAATTTTCCAATCATAGATCGGTATAGGGTCTGATCAACTTCTTTTGAATCATCATTTTTGGTAAGTTTCAGTCCAGTACACATGGGTGTACCAACTGGTTTTGAATCTTCCATACCAAACTTCTTAAGTATTTCCTTAATGTATTTAGATTGAGTAATATATATACCATTCTTGCTTTGCTGAATTTGAAGACCAACAAAGAATTTTATTAAACCAAACATAGACATTTCAAATTCTTTGTTCATTTGCTCTGAAAATTCTTTGCACTGATCCTCATTCCCTGTAAATATAGTATCATCTACAAATATTTCTGCCAATACAATTTTGCCATCTGGTCCTTCTTTAATATACAGATTGCTGTTATCATTGGCTCTTTTGAAATTAATCTAAATCAAATAGTTATGGAGTCTTTCATACCATGCTCTAGGAGCTTGTTTCAAACCATACAATGCTTTGTGTAACCTGTAGACCATGTCCCTTTTATCTGGATCAACAAAACCTTCAGGTTGTTCAATGTAGACTTCTTCATCAAGAATTCCATTGAGAAATGCAGATTTTATATCCATCTAATATACCTTAAATCCTTTGTGTGCTGCATAAGCAAGTAGAGTTCTTACACCTTCTAATCTTGCAACAGGAGCAAAAGTTTCTCCATAATCTATACCTTCTTCTTGAGAATAACCTTTACATACCAGTCTAGCTTTGTTTCTAGATACTTGACCATCTTCATTTAGCTTATTCCTGAATACCCATTTTGTTCCAATTACATTCTTATCTTTAGGTCTAGGTACAAGAGTCCAAGTTTTGTTCTTTTGTATTTGTTCTAATTCTTCATTCATTGCTTCAATCCAACTTTCATTTTCCAATGCATCTTTGATATTTCTAGGTTCAAAGTCAGTAAGCAGACATGTACCTTTTAGCTTGCTTCTTGTCATAGTACCATCTGATTTGTTTCCAATGATTTGATCTGGTGTATGATGTCTTCTGACATATTTGGCTAGTATAGGTTCCTTGCCTTTTGAATGATTCATGATGTTGTCTTCTAGGATCTCTTCTTCAGGTTGCTCGGGCTCGGTAGATATTTTCTCGGTAACTTCAAGCTGAGACTCGATCTGAATTTCTTCCTGTGACTCGATTTGAACTTCTTCCTATGGCTCGGTTTGTGACTCGGTAATTGTGCTCGGCTCGGTAGATATATTTTCCTTATTGATAGTTGTGTCTGCCAATGTTTTAGGTTCAATGTAAATGAATCTTCTATAGTTCTCAAGTTCCCTTTTGCTTTCTTCTTCAGTCTTTTCTACAAACTCATCAAATTTTACATGTATACTTTCTATGACTTTGTGAGTAGATAAGTTTAGACATTTGTATGCCTTGCTTTTGCTAGAATATCCTAGGAATATTCCTTCATCACTTTTCACATCAAATTTATTTCTTCTAGATTCTTTTAAGAAATAACACTTGCTACCAAATATTTTCATGTAACTTACATTGGGTTTATAGCCATACCATAATTCATAAGGAGTTTTGAATGTGTCTTTCTTCAATTGTACTCGGTTCAAGGTATGAACTATAGTGCTGATAGCTTCCTTCCAGTACTTTATAGCGATGTTCTTTTCTATCATTAGAGTCCTTGCACAATCCATAATAGATCTGTTTCTTCTTTCTTCTATTCCATTCTGCTCAGGAGTTCTAGGAGCTGATACCTGTCTTTTGATTCCTCTTTCAATGAAAAAGTTGTTAAAATCATGGGAGATGAATTCACCACCTCTGTCTGATCTTAAGCATTTCAATCTTTTCCCTGTTTCCTTTTCCACTCTTGCTAAGTACCATTTGAACTTTTCAAATGCTTCTGATTTTTTCTCTTAAATACATGACAGTCATCATTCTAGAATAATCATCAACGAAAAGAATAAAGAATTTATCTCCAGTATAGCTTTGTATTCCAATAGGTCCACATAAATCAGTATGCACAATTTCCAAAATTTCTTTAGACTGATAGTTCTTACTCTTGAAACTAGTTTTACTCATTTTGCCAATCTGACAATTCTTACATAGACCAGTATCAGGTTTCTTCAAAGTAGGAATGCCTCTAACCTTCTTGAATTTGCTTATTTTTATCATGTTATCAAAATTTACATGACATAACCTTTTGTGCCATAGCCAACTTTCTTCTATTTGAGAAATAAAGCATGAATTTTCACTGAGATCAAGATAAAATAAGTTACCTTTTGTTTGTTTGCCTGATCCAATGAGTTTTCCTTTTCCATCCAGCAGTCTTGCTTGACCATTCATGAATTCAACCTTGAAACCAGTGTTGATTAGCTATGCTACACTTAGAAGATTATGTTTTAGTCCTTCAACCCAATAAGCATTATCACATATGAGTTCTTTGGTTAAGGAGATTCTTCCTTTTCCTTTTATACAACAAGGTTCATTGTTTCCAAATCTTACATTACCACTATCACAGTCTTCTAGATATTCAAATTTTGTCTTGTCACCAGTCATGTGGTGTGAACATCCGCTGTCTATTATCCATATATCATTTTTGCTTATATGAGAAATAAGTGCCATCTTATCTTCATCATCATCAGATTCATCCTTTATAGCAATAAAGACAATTTCTTCTTCACTATCATCAGAATCTTTAGCCATAAAACATGTTTTCTTACCTTTATCCTTGTATGATTTGAAATTCTTTTTGCCATAGTACTTGTGACTTCTCTTCTCTTCCTTGACTTGCTTGTTTGGGCACCTAGCTGCAATATGTCCAATTTCTTCACATGAAAAATAGATTAAAGGAGTTTTACCTTTATATTTACCTTTCCCTCTAGAGTACTTCTTTGCAAGTAATGCTTCTACAATTTCAAGATCACTATCAGAGCTTTCTTCTGATACTTCTTCACTTTCTAACTGAACTTCTTTAATTTTCTTGTTCTTCTTTACTGAAACCTTGGCCTCAAATGCTGATTCAATATTTTTGGAACTAGGAACATAGTTGTCATAGTTGTCTAATTCAAAGGCTGTCAATCTTCCAACTAAAGCATCCAAAGTTATATTGTGGTTTGTTTCACATCTTCTTTCTTGAATAGTTGATACTCTTATTGCATAGATAGGGAGTAATGTTTTGAGTACCTTACTTATAACAGTTTCATCTGAGATTGTTCCTCCAGAAGCTCTAATTGCACTTACACTTGCTTTGATTGTTTCAACATATTTTGCAATGTTTTCATCTTCCTTCATATTCATCTTGTCAAACTGTCCTCTTAGGCTTTCTGCTTTGGCTCTTTTCACATTTGCATCACCACCATATATTTTCTTCAGTGCCATCCACATTTCATATGCAGTAGTGCAGTCTTTAATATCATAAAATTCTTCATAGCTGAGAGCAGATGCAATGTCTATCATCATGGTGTTGTGAGTCTTTTTATCTGCAATGTCTTCAACAGTTAATGCGCCATTAGGAATTGTGTATTCTTCATCAATGTATTTGCATCCTGAATCACCAATGGAAGCTAGATGAAGTCGCATGAGACCTTGCCATGCTGAAAAGTTATCTCTGTTGAGCTTTGGAATTTCCCTCTTGTAAGACATCCTGATCTTTAGCTTAGGTCCTTGAAACCCTTCCTGCAAGCACCAAATGCTCTGATACCAATTGATGAAATATGGATGAAGTGACTGAGAGGGGGGTGAATCAGTCAACCATAAAACACTTCACAATTAATTCTTTCTAGATCCCTTAGGATATCTTAACAATGTTATCTATTTTTGGCACTCGGTAAATAGATTGCAGTAACTTTGAAGATGCAGAAAGTATTAGAAAAATTATCTTTTAGATATTCATCAGCACTGGTGTATGATTAAGATAGCAATTAAGAACACAAAAGACACAAGATTTAACGTGGAAACCCAATATGGGAAAAACCACCAATGTATCTAGATACTGATTTTCACTTTTCTGAAGTGATGCCCGGTTAGAAGCCAACCCGGTAAAAGGTTACAAAACACACTGTTAGGTGTGACCTTGTTAGAGGATTTAAACACCCTGCTAGGAGTGGCCTGGTAAGTGGTCTTGAAAACAATTCAATGGAATTGTCACCTTGTTAGAGGATTTACAATATGGTTGTTAAACCAACTCGGTTAAGAGATTTAGAATTCACTGTTACAATGATAAGAAGGTAACAATGAAAAAAAAATGACCTGTATAAATAATGCAACTGTCTTGCTGATTACAGATCTCTGTTCTGCATATGTGTGATCCTTCCTGATCGAATAAATCTGTGCTGCACCTCAAGGATATCTAAACATCCTTCACAAATTCACACACACCTTTCCTATCTTTCTTCTATAAATCTTCTGCTATATTTCTTTTTTATTTTTCACATTTGACCTTTTATTTATATGATTTTAGATTTGTCAAATCAACATTATTTAGTATAACAGTCAGTTGAATTAAGCAAACTCTATTTGCAAAAATCCTTCAAGGGCCGACAGTGCTCGGTGACCATAACTTTCTACAATCTTTCGAAGACCGAGGAAACTCGGTAAACACCGACAATCCTTTACCTTCGATAATCGACTGAACTCGGTAAACACTAAATTTCCTTTGATGACTGACTGAAATCGGTAAACACTAAATTTCCTTTGATGACTGACTGAACTCGGTAAACACTAAATTTCCTTTGATGACCGACTGAACTTGGTAAACACTGAATTTCCTTTGATGACCGACTGAACTCGGTAAACACTGAATTTCCATAGACTATGACATTGTGTGACATCAAAGACAATACATAATTTGAGTAGCAATTTCCTTCAGACAATTGTTTCCAACAGACTAGTGCTGGTTTCTTTCTTCCTTTTGACTATTGGCTTATACTCTGGAGGAGCATTAGAATCACTAGTTTCTTTGGGCACAAAAGGAGTGTGATCAGTTATATCCTTCTGACTATCATCATTTTCAATTTTTATCTTCTTCATCTTAGGATCTTCTTGTTCTTCTTTTGCTGCTATGCTTTTCATTTCCAAAGTACTCTTCTCTTCCCTTGCCTTGTAAGGGTTTTCTTGGGACACACCATGAATCCTTAAGATCTCTGATGTTACTTTGGTAACCTTTCTTTTTGTTGCTGCACTGTTAAGCTTTGCATCTACTTCTCTAGTTTTCTCCTCGTATGTTCCCCATCTAGGTTCATTAGGATCTTTGGGGGCTGAAAGTAATACCTATTCATATGCTTCAAGGATATATTCCTTTACCTCATAACCAAGTGGATGAATCCACTTAGTTCTTGGTTCAATAGCTTCCATACAAGTTGTATCAGTTTCAACCATAGAGAAAATAGTATCCTTATATTTTTCCACCATGCTCTTTGGAATCCTATACCTCATTTGCATCTTGACCTTGAAGGTCTTCAATTCCAATGTTATATAATCCCTTAATGTGCTTTCAATGGATGCTTTGTTGGATATCTAAGGCATGGTTGGAATAGTCTTGTCCAAATACAAATCTGATATCTTCCCAACAATATGAAGGTACATGTAAATGATTAGTGATCCAAACTTGAATATATTTATCTTGTCATGTTTGATAGCCTTGATGTTATCAATCAACTATGTGCACAAGATCTCACACAAGTTGAATTCCCCGTCTTCCTTCACAAGTTTGATGGCTACTAGAATAGTGCTCGCAGACACACTATTCAACCTACTGGTGTGATGAAACCTGTATCCCAATATCATTGACATCAATTTGATGTTTTCTTGCTCAATAGGCTCTATTGTCATGCCATGCCTATCACTCCTTGACTTACATATTTTCTCAATCATCTTTTTGACATCCTTGCCCACAGGAAGGATGACACCTATCCTAGAAAGGCATGCCATCTCATGAATCAAGTCACTAGTGATTTTTACTGGTACATCACCAATCCAAAACAAATCATCATGAATTCTACTCAATAAGATCTTTATCCATTCTATCTCATAGAATTCATATGCCATTGCATACTCAACAATAGGGTGATCATTCTATTTAGCATATTCATCCATGAATGTTTTATCTAGTTTTAGCATGGTATCCATGTGCGTTCTTATCCTATCCAATCCAACTGGTTCCTTCTTACAGTAGATATATGCCCTAATATCTTCCACGTGCATGACACCCATAGGCATGTAGGAGAAAGCTCCCTCTAAATCATCTAGGGTTGATTTAAATGGATGTTTCTTAAAAACATATCTCTTCTTTTCAGCGACATCATAAACAATGGGAGTGGCCATGACTTACTTGTAAACACTTTCCAACTGAACTCTGAGATAATCTGAAGGCTTCCGAATTGGCACAATGAGCTTTAGGTTTCTACAACTGATCAAATGCATTGTAAACACTGATAGATCAATCTCCAAGTCTTCAAAACAACTTCCAAGGCTCCTTCTACTCTCCAATCGCTTTGAGTTTGAATGTAATGAGCAATCAAATAACTTTTGTGTACTTTAAAAGTGAAAATTCTACCATTAATGCAAGTCACGTAAACCAGGTTGTCACTTCAAAATTTGCAACTTGAGTTCTACTAAAAATCAGCATGTACGCTCTTGCACATAGGTATCTTGATACTCCAAAAGCTTAAGTCCAAAGGTACATACTCTGAGGATGAGTATACCAGCCACACAGGGGTCTAGAGCTAAATTAGCTCCCCCTATGACTTTGAGGGCCATTCATCTAGATGTAGAGGGTGTGTCCACTAGGGATGCATCCAATACACTCTCATCAGTCTTATCCTTCTTTTTCTCTCATAAAATAATGCTCACATCATCTGAGGCTTTGACAAAATTAACTTCTCCTACAGGATCCAAAACTAGTTCTTTGGTCTTTTTAGGGCTTCCCTAACCTTGCGTCCTTGATCTACAGAACCTTGAGATGTGTCCAGCCTTGTTACAAGAGTGACAAATGACTAGAGGTCTTATATTACTCGGCGCATTAACATGAGTCACCATTCTACATTGTTTTGTTGTGTGACCATTATAGTTACATAGCTAGAATGTAATATTCTGAGAACTTCTTACATTTGTCTGATTTTGATTTCTCTGATCTTGTTGAATCTTGTTCTTCTTGCTAGTCTTGCAATTCATAGCTCTATGACCAAATTTGTTGCATGAATAATAGTAGTCATTAAAAGTCTTACCTCTGTATAGTTCCTTGCAATGTGTCCATGCTTGTTACATGAAAAACAAGTGTGTTCTACTTGCTTGCTCTTATACTTAGGTGGTCCACCATTATCTATGGTTTGATCTTCAGTCTTTTCAGCATCAGTAGAGTCTTTTTGTGAATCCTTTCTAGCTTGCATATTTTCAATCTTATTTTGTGCTTCATTGTATCCAATACAACTAGCGTCTCCTTTGGCTCTTCTTGCATATAACTAAGATTCTATCAAATCAGAACCAGTGTGTAATTTGTCACTATAGTTCTTTGCTTCTTTTAATTCAGATTCCAAGCTTTATTTTCTATTCCTTGGCTCCAATATTTCCATGTTTTCTTGCCTTAGTTCTTCATTTAGCTAAAGGTTCTCTTTGATTTGTTCATCATAGACTTTTTGATTATTAGCCAGTTTATCATCAAACTCTTCAAGTTGTTCTTTTAAGGATTTGTTTTCTTCATTGAGCTTCTTGACCATTGTCCCTAGATCACTGGTAGAGCATTCTTTCAAATCTTTCCTTAGGTTTTTAATGACTAATTGAGCCTCACTAAGTTTATCCTTTAGTTCTTCAGATTCTCTTTCTGACTTGTCCAGATCTTCAAGAGCAGCTTCAAGATTTCTTTTCAGATGTTTCATTTATGCTTTTTCTATGATCTCCTCAAGTGGTTAAAGTTCTATGCTGAGGACTAAAGCTCTGATACCAATTTTTATGAATGGGAACACTAAGGGGGGGGGGTGAATCATTGTTCATTGTATTTTAACTTTTCACTTTAATCTTTATGCTGAACACAAATGCTTAACTACTGAAATAAACATTCACATAAACATGAAACATGAAATCAACACATGACACCAATATCATTACAAGGAAACCCAAATAGGTAAAAACCCTGGTGGGAATTGACACCCACTAATATTCTGCACTAGTTTTTTGTGATCCTTGTTAGAAGATATTTTACCCTGTTAGGAGTAGATTTACAATGCTTTAAGTATAGTAGACCTTGTTAAGGGTCAAAACCTATTAGGATTCTTTTAAAATCATCCCTATTAAGGGAGAGGACACACTATCCAAGAGCTCATTGCTCAAGTGGTGAAGGCTACAACCTTCTGATATCAGATACACACTATATCTACCGGATGAACTATCACTGTGACACTGCTTGTCAGGTTAGTTCATTTGATGTGTTGATGCTTTGACCTCTAGAAAATCTCTAATACATGTTCTAGTGTCTTCACACACTTCTTCTCTACTTATTATATCTCTATCTTGACTTCCATACCGAATACAATGGGTGCACCTTATATTTATACGCTCATACAAAATGCACAATTAGGTCGGCCCTATAACTAATTACAAACAATGCTTCCAAATGAATTGGCTTAAGTGCACCTACAATTATACATATAAACATGTCAACAACCTAAATATAATGGGTGCATAGCCTTTATAACATTACATTATAATCGCAAACCAAAATGCTAACTGTTGGCTCCATGCTCTATTCTCTGCTGGCACACACTGGCTGTGCAACTTCAACTAACTGTAACTTTCTCATGCTTACACATCTGATCATGTGCTCATAGACTAAGCAAGAATATAGTCTAACCAACTTAACTTCTAGGGAACATATCATAATTCATCCTTACACACGTGCACTGATGCTCTGAGCTGCAGGAATTCTATACACTTTCCAGTCTTCAACACTTGACCAAATTATGATCTTTACATCAAGTGCATTGACTCTAAACTACTATATGACTTTGTTTCCATAATGACAACACTATATCTAGTCATATACTTTAGTATAGACAACTTTCCAACATAAACTAGCTCTAGGGATGAGATCCATACAATGATTAATGATTCTGTTTGGTAGAAAACCATCAGGTACATTATTAGAAATGATTTCACTGTACTCGGTGAGTAACTTATCAATATCCTTAGGGACACTATCCTTTATTTTCTTACTAGTCTTGTTAGGAATCATAGAAAAACATACATCATTCTTCTTCAAATCCTTAAAAAAATTTCTTCCTTCCATCAAGCAAACTTTCACAGATTTGCAAACATTAATAACCGGTTCTTCCATCAAAGGTAACAAGATTTTTCTTCTTTCATCAACCCAAATAGTATATTTATGCAATCTTCCATCATATATAGTATGTCTATCATACTACCAAGGTCTACCCAAAAAAATATGACAACAATCAATAGGCATGATATCACATAACACCTTATCATAGTACTTTCCAATCTTCAAATTCACATAACATTATGGGTGGTCCCACAATAGTGTGTCCCACTTTTTTAGACATGCTGATTTTTTCTGAAATAACACATTTTTAATAAAATATGATGATTTAAGCCTTGAGAGGTTCCATTTGAAGGAATTAATTACAAATGGTTAGCTCAAATCCTCTTAGATTAAAAAAATATTGATATAACATCTATACTCCTCATTCATACCTACAATGGAGTCTCCTTCACACCTATTAAAATGCTGACAAAAAATCACTTCAACTTTATGTTTTGGTAGATCAAATGAATCCATTTGAAAAACCTATCTATGTAGTATGATGCTATTCAAAACAATCTTTCTAATGAATATAAATTTAATACATATTGAGTTCATTATCACTTTTAAATATTACTTTAACTAAACATAGGTTGTTTGGTCATTCAACACGCTGTCTCTTCAAGACTTCAAAAAAAATAATAAATTACAAAAAAAAATAATGAAAATATGTAGGAAAAGAGTATTTGTGTTACCTTTCTATAAAAAAAATAAAAAATGAATTTCAATATACACAGATCAAGTTAGAGCGATCCAAGTGACCTTAAGTCTAAATTATAGTTACTGCCACTTTCGAACTTAATAAACTATGAAATATTGACCCAAAATGAATGAAACCAATTGCATCCTTTAGATATTGAAGTTATAAATATAATCTCAAAATAATTACATCATTATCATTTTTTTTTAAAAGGTTATGTTGATCCAAGTGATAGTAACTCCTTAAAAACACAGCTTTTCACATAAACCACTTTCGAAGGAGATGGAAAAATGAATTTAATTTTTTTTTTTAAAAATATTTAGAAACTAGAAAGAAAATTCTAAAAGACTCTAGTTTGCATCATCTTCAAATTCCTACTAGTTTTGTGGCAACAGGTGTTTGAAAGTGAATTTTTTTTCTCAGAATATTGATCTCTATGTCAAAGTTGGCCAAAAAGTGGGACACACTATTGTGGGACCACCCTTATTCACTTACTAAGACTGTATGCTCATCTTTGATCCATGAAATCCGATAGGGCTTTGGATGTTCCAACCTTTTCAACTCCAACTTTGTGACCATTTCCTCAGATGCCAGATTCTTTGAGCTACCACTGTTAATGACTACCTTCCAAACTTTATCAAAAACTCTACATTTGGTCTTGAACAAAATTTTCTTTACCAAATCTTCCTTTTTACCTTCATTCCAAAGTGGTCTTCTTACCATCAAGTTATTTTCCTTCTCAGGTTCATCCAATGACTCTTCTTGCACCAAAGCATCCTGACTGTTACCAACCTTCTTACTTGCATGTGTACACTCAAATGATCTATGTCCTTCTTCTTCACAATTGTATCAAGTTCCTCAAAAACCACCTCTGTTATATCCACCTTGGTAGTTACTGCCTCTAAATGAACTTTCACCTTTCCACTTGGTCTTGCCTTTATCTAGATTTGTATTTTTAGGTTCAGATCTACTATTTTTACCATAATATATACCTCTTCCTATAGGGAATCTACCACCTCTACCTCTTTGTCTTTTCTCATGTCTCTTGTTCAATTTCTCGTCAACTTTCAAAGAAAATTTATAAGCCTCTTCAATGTCCTCCAACTTGACCAAACTAATTTCTTCTTGGATGGAAACTCTCAAACCATTTAGGTATCTAGCAATTCTTTCCACATCATCTTCATCATGTCCAGATCTAATATCTAATCTATAGAATTCCTCAGTATATTATTTTACCAAGCTATCTTTCTATTTCAAACTTTGCATTCACCTAACTAGGTTAATCTAATAATCACAAGGTAAGAACTTTCCTTTCAATTTATTCACCATTTTATTCCATACCTTGATTTTGTCTTTTCCTTTCCTCTTTTTTGTCCAACTTCAGATGTTCCCACCATAAAGATGCATGAATTTTCAAATTTGTGCTTGCAATTTTCCCCTTATTTTCCTCAGGTATGTTCTCATATTCAAAATATGTTTCCATCTTGGTGATCCAGTCCACCAATTCATCAGAATCTAATTTTCCACTATACTCATGGGGATTGAAGTGTGGTGTAGACTTCAGACTTGTCAAAGCCTTCAAGAATCTTTCCTCACCCTGATCCATCATAGGTGTAGGTTCTACATCACCTTGTTATACCTCAATTTCATCATCACTAAAATCCTCAAGATGTATGCCTCTTTTCTGGGCTGTTTCAACAACTTCTAATCTAGCAGCAAGTTGTCTCAACATGTCTACCAATCCTGGATCTGCATCTCACCTCCCATGAACCATCTTGAAAACCCTCTGCAATTGTAGGTCTGATCACAATATCCTACCCCACAACAATTCAACTAGGGCTTCACAAGAAGGAACCTTCAAACCTAGATTTGCAAACCTAGATCCAAATCTCACCTCGCTCTAATACCACCTAATGCAAGAAGGGAGCTAGAGGGGCCAAGAATGGCACACCCTAACTAGATCCACCTTGCTCAAAAAAATACAGAAGCAACAATACAACAGATTGAGAGAGAGAGAATGTAGATCACTTTCTTATATTGTCTTCAAATTGATTCATACATGTTAGGTTGTAAGGCCTTCCCGGTTTAGGCTAGATATTACAATCAAGTACATAAGTCCTCAAACATGCGAGGATCTTCAAAGAAACTCTAATCTTCTATCTTCTATCTCCTATCAAAAATTCCTCTCAAACTTTAACCAAACAAATACATTTATACAAGAGGCTACCGAACTGAGTCGGCCTTCAGATCCATAATCAACAGAAGGGACGACCAGATCTAGGTCCACATGCTTCCCAATAATGGATACCAACATTAAATCTATGATTGTAATTAATTGCACAAGTTGGCCTTAATAGGAACTCAAAATAAACCACTTGGTAAAAAAGGAAAACTGAGTGCTAGACAAGTATCTATTAGCACCAAGGAATTAACCGAGTGCTAGAGATATGATAAACCAACTTGGTCAAGAAAGGAAATCAAGCAACACCAAACCAACTCAGTCAAAGAAGGAACTGAGAAACATAAAAAAAACTTCAAATATTTTTTTGGTGACATAGGATTGCCAAGAACCCGAGATGCTCCTGCATCGGTATGCAATTTACAATCTCAAAGGGTGTTTTCCCAGTACTCCTATAGACTAAATTATTGTATGCAAACTCTTCTTGTGCCAACACAAAATCCCAATTACTTGGTGTGTCTCCAACTAAACATCTCAAAATATTTCGCAAACTTATATTCACAACTTATGTATGTCCATTTGTTTGTGGGTGAAATGTAGAACTATATTTCAACTCGGTGCCAAACTTTCTCCAAAGGGTCTTCCAAAAGTATCCAACAAATTTACTGTCTCAGTCAGAGATAATACTCCTTGATAATCAATGTAATCTGACAATTTACTTAAAGAAAAGATTTGCTACATGTACTACATCTGATGTCTTTCTACAAGGTATAAAATGTGCCATTTTAGAAAATCTATCCACAACAACAAATATAGAATCATTACCTCTTACTGTCTTCGGTAAGCCAAGAACAAAATCCATACTGATGTCAATCCAATGTTTCTCAGGTAAAACAATCGATATATACAATCTAGTATTCTGACTTACTCTTGCAACTTGACAAACTCCACAACTTCTCACAAATTTTTGAACATCTTTATACAACTATGGCCAAAAGTATTTATCCTTAAGCAAATTCAATGTCTTATCAACACCAAAATGTCCAGCTAAATCACTAATATGTTTCTCCTTTATCAAATTAGTTCTCATTGGTCCTCTCAGTATACACAAATAAATACCTTTAAACAACATACCTCCTTGCATAAAATATTCATCCCATTTAGTACTCGATTGATCTTGAATAGGTGCTCTGCACTTTCTCCATGGCTCAAAAAAATCAGGATCAAATTCATAAGAATATCTCATGTCATCAAAGCCTACAACTTCAATTTTCATCTCGGTCATCAAAGACCTCCTTCTACTCAATGCATCAGCAACTCAGTTAGTGACTCCACTCTTATGCTTTATCACAAATGTATAACTATGTAAATACTCAACCCATTTCATATGTCTCTGATTCAACTTATTCTAACTACCCAAATACTATAAAGCCTTGTGATTAGTATAAAACACAAATTCACTTGGCATAAAATAATGTCTCCATTTCTTCAGTGCTTGAACAATAGCATAGAATTCTTGATCATATGCAGATTATTTCCTTTTTTCATCATCAACTTTTCACTAAACAAAGCAATAGGTTTTCCTTCTTGACTCAACACAGCTCCAATTGCACTTCCACTTGCATCACATTCCACTTGAAATACCTTATTGAAATCAGGAAATACCAAAATAGGAAATTCTTCAATCTTCTACTTTAGAGTCTCAAAACTTTTATCAGCTCCATGTGTCCACTTGAATTCTCTTTTGTCTCCTCTCATAGTCTCAGTCATAGCATTACAAATTGAACTAAAATTCCTAATGAACTTTCAGTAAAAATTTGCCAATCCATGAAATGATCTTACCTCACTATAATTTTTAGGTGTAGGCCAATTCAAAATACCTTCAACCTTTTTAGGATCCATTTTCAAACTATCAGTTGAAATCACAAATCCCAAATACACAATCTCCTCTTTCATGAATGAAAACTTTTTTAGATTTATTAGCAAATTTTCATCTTTCAACCTCTACAAAGTTTTTCTAACATGCAACAAATGTTCTTCATTGGTCTTACTGAATATCAGAATATCATCAAGATATACAATCATAAATTTACCTAAGAATTTCTTCAAAACTTCATTCATCAACCTCATAAAAGTAATCGGTCCATTAGTTAAACCAAAGGGCATACCTAACCACTCATACAAACCTTCTTTTGTCTTGAAAGTAGTCTTCCATTCATCACCTTCTCTAATTCTGATATGATGATACCCACTTTTTAAATCAATTTTGGTAAAATACTTTGCTCCAGTCAAACAATCCATTATATCATCCATTCTCAGTATAGGAAACCTATACTTCATTGTTATCTTATTGATTTCTTTGGACTCAGTACACATTCTCCACTCTCCATTCTTCTTAGGTTCCAATACAACAGGTACTACACAAGGACTCAAACTTTCTCCAACAATTCTTGAATCTGTCAGTTCAATTCTTGATTCTTGGTAGGTGTCAACTGATGAGGTGCCTTATTCGGTAAACCAGCTCTAGGGATAAGATCCATGCAATGATCAATGCTTCTCTTCAGTGGAAAACCATTAGGTATATTATTAGAAATAATTTCACTGTACTCAGTGAGTAACTTATCAATCTCCTCAGGGACATTATCCTCTATTTTCTTACTCGGTTTGTTAGGAATCACAGAAAAACATACATCATTCTTCTTTAAATCCTTAACAAAATTTATTCCTTCCATCAAGAAAACTTTCATAGATGTGAAAACATTACTAACATGTTCGTCAATCAAAGGTAACAAGATTTGTCTTCTCCCATCAGCCCAAATAGTATATTTATGAAATCTCCCATCATATATAGCATGTCTATCATATTTCCTAGGTCTACCCAACAAAATATGACAACAATCCATAGGCATGATATCACATAACACCTTATCATAGTACTTTCCAATTTTCAAATTCACATCACACTATTCACTTACCAAGAGTGCATGCTCATCTTTGATCCATAAAATCTTATAGGGATTCAGATGTTCCAACCTTTTCAATTGCAACTTTGTGACCATCTCCTCAGATGCCAGATTCTCCAAGCTACCACTATAAATGATTACCTTCCAAACTTTGTCAGAAACTCTACATCTTGTCTTAAAAAAATTTTTCCTTACTAGATCTTCCTTTTTACCTTCATTCCAAAGTGCTCTTCTTACCATCAAGTTATTTTCTTTCTCAAGTTCATTCGGTGACTCTTCTTGCACCAAATCATTTATATTGTTACCAGCCTTCTTACTTGCATGTGTACACTCAAATGATCTATGTCCTTTGTCTCCAAAATTGTAACAAGTTCCTCAGAAATGACCTCTGTTATAACTACCTTGGTAGTTACTGCCTCTACCTCTAGATGAACTTTCACCTTTCCACTTGGTCTTGCCTTTATTCAGATTTTTATTTTCAAGTTCAGATCTACTGTTTTCACCATGAGATCTACCTCTTCCTCTAAGGAATCTACCACCTCTACCTCTTTGTCTTTTCTCATGCCTCTTGTTCAATTTCTCCTCAGCTTTCAATGCAAATTGATAAGCCTCTTCAATGTTCTCCAATTTGACCAAACTAATTTCTTCTTGGATGGAAACTCTCAAACCATTCAAGTATCTAGCAATTATTTCTACATCATCTTCATCATGTCCAAATTTGATATCTAATCTATAGAATTTCTTAGTATATTCCTTTACCAAGATATCTTTCTGCATCAAACTTTGCATTCACCTAACTAGGTTAATCTGATAATCACAAGGTAAGATCTTTCCTTTCAACTTATTCACCATTTTATTCCATACCTTGATTTTTTCTTTTCCTTTCCTCTTTTGGTCCAACTGCAAATGTTCCCACCATAAGGATGCATGACTCTTCAACTTTGTGCTTCCAATTTTCACCTTCTTTTCCTCAAGTATATTTTCATACTCAAAGTACTTTTCCATCTCACTGATCCAATCCACCAATTCATCAGAATCCAATTTTCCACCATACTCAGGAGGATTAAAGTGTGGTGTAGACTTCAGACTTGTCAAAGCCTTCAAGAATCTTTCCTCACGTTGATCCATCATAGGTGCAGGTTCTACATAACCTTGTTCTACCTCAATTTCATCATCACTAACATCTTCAAGATGTCTTCCTCTTCTTTGGGCTGTTTCAACAACTTCTAATCTAGCAGCAAGTTGTCTCAACATGTCTTCCAATCTTGGATCTCTATCACACCTCCCACAAACCATCTTGAAAACCCTTTGCAATTGCAGGTCAGATCACAATCTGCTACCCCACAATAATTCAACTAGGGCTTCACAAGAAGGAACCTTCAATTCTAGATTTGCAAACCTAGATCTAGGTCTCACCTCTCTCTGATAGAACCTGATGTAAGGGTGGATGGGTAGAGGGGCCAAGAGGCACACCCTAACAAGATCCACCTTGTAGAACAACACGTGGAAGCAATAAAACAAAACAGTGAGAGAGATAATGCAAGTATCCTTCATAAATTATCTTCCAATTGATTCATACATTATGGGCTATAAGGCCTTCATGATTTAGGCTAGATATTACAATCAAGTACAAAAGTCCTAAAACATGTGAGAATATGCCAACAATCTCTAAATTTCTATCTTTTATCTTCTATCTAAAAATTGACTCCCCAAACTCTAACCATACAGCTACATTTTTACAAGAGGCTACCAAGCCAAGTTGGCCTTCAGATCCACAATCAATAGAAGGAGTGACCAAATCTAGGTCCACATGCTTCCCAATGATGGATACCAACATTAAATCCATGACCCAAATTAAATGCACAAGTTGGCCTCAAAAGAAATCCAAAACAAACAACTCAGTAAGCAAGGAGAACCGAGTGCCAGACAAGAATTGTCGAGTACCAAGGAATTAACCAAGCACTAGAGAGATGACCAAATAACACTAGTGAACAAAGGAAACTGAGAAACATCGAACCAACTCGGTCAAAGAAGGAACCGGGCAACATAGATAAACTTCAAATATGTTTTTGGTGACACATGATTGCCAAGGACCTGAGATTCTCCTACATCAATAGAAGAATCAAAACTAATTGGAACACCAATGGCTACTAGTTGTAAATTATCAAAGGAAGATGACACAAAGGAAGTAAATGGGATACTTTACCAATCAATGATTGGTAAAGTATAGTATGTTATTCACAACCAACCTGATATTGCACATGCAGTTGGTATAGTTGCAAGGTTTTCTGCCAACCCAAAGGAGACATATGTCTGGAGTGAAAATAATATTTAGATATCTGAAAGGGACTGAGTATTTTGGTCTACTATACACAAAATGAGGATATTTTGATCTTAAGGTTTATACTAATGTTGATTGCGCTGGAAACATTAATGATATAAAAAGCACAAGTGGTGAAGCTTTCTTTTTAGGAAAATGATTAGTGACATGGTTAAGCAAGAAAAAAAGTTGTATTTCTTAGTATACTATCAAAGCTAAGTATGTTGTTGTAGCTATGAATTGTTCTAACATTGTGTAGATCAAACAATTACTTGCAGGTATGAAAGAAGATATTACTGATCCAATTAAAATTTATTGTGATAATATAAGTCCTATTAACATATCAAATAATCTAGTGATAAATTCAAAGACAAAGTATATTTCTATCAAGTATAATTACTTGAGAGAGAAAGTACAAGACAAGCACGTGATACTGGATTATGCAAATTCAAAGGAGATGGGTACGTGCAGGATCGTGGTATACCAAACTTGGCCCTTAAGTGGTAATGAAAATTCAGAAAATCAGGTTTAGGCAAGTTGACATAAAAATTTGAACAAGTTACAAATATTGTATCAAAAATATGTAAGAAGAGAATATTTATAAAATTGAATTTAGTTTCTAAGATACTAGGCTTTTTTTCAAAAAAAATTATTCTATATGTTGAAAATTTCAAATTTCAATGTAGTAGTACGTAAATTTTAGGAAAAAAATAAGAAGTAGGTGTATGTCTAACCACCTTAAACACAATCAAATGATAATTTATTTTTACAATATTCTAGATATAAGTAGTAGACTCATGTTCAGATGTCACACATATTTTTTTGTAATTTTTTTCCAAGTAAATAATTAATTGTGATTTTTCTTCTACAACTTTTTCAGAATACAAAAACTCTCGTGTCTGACCATGTTAACTTAGTCTAAACTTTATCAAATTGAAAAAAAAAAATATTTTTCTTGTAGTAGGCAAAGAATAGAATGTGACACATGTTTTGGATTTCAAAAATGTTATACAGTTTGAAAGTTATAGCTATTTTTCAATAAGTCTATCTATCAGGACTAGAAAGATAACAAGTAGGTGTATGCCTGACCAAATTAAACAAAACCAAATGATAATATTTTTTTATAAGATTCTAGATAAAAGTAGTAGTATCATGTCTAGATGTGATGTATATTTTTTTGTATTTTTTTCCAAGTAAATAATTAATTATGATTTTTCTTCTACAAATTTTCTTGAATATAAAAACTCTCATGTCTGACCATCTTAACTTAGTCTAAACTTCATCAAATTGAAAGAATTGTTTATCATTAATGTATTAGGTGAAGCATATAATGTGATGTATATTTCAAATTTCAAAAATGTTATATTGTTTGAAAGTTATAGTTGTTTTTCAAAGAGTCTATCAATCACAACTTATTTTTCACATTGCCACTTTTGCGCATACCATGATCCTACACATACCAAAATAGATGGTATATTTACCAAACCACTACCAAACGATGCTTTTGAGTATCTCTAAGGTAAGTTGGGGTTTATTCCCCTATTTAATATTCACTAAGGAAAGATGCATGATGCATCAATTCAAGTATTCAATATAGTATCTATCTTATGATTTGATGCTAGTGTTATCTCTTAAGGTGATTCTTGAAGTTGTGAAAATTTTTATGATTGTAATGAGAAATTAATACATTTGAAGTATGATTTATTGCCTAAAATTTTTTTAGGAGTATGTATCTTTGGCATTGTTATCAAAGAGGGAGATAAAGCAATTGATTACAGGAAGAGTGTTACTGATACTACAAAGAGGGAGATGAAGATCTAGTAAAGGGAGATAAAGCGAAGAGAGAAGATCAGAAAAGTAGTTGTCAAAGAGGGAAAGTAAAGAATATCTATTGAAAAAGATGATTTTTAGTGATAGAGGGAGAGTATGTACATAATAAGATAATGTACAAAAAAGAAGAGGTTACATCTCAGAGGGAGTACTTAATGATAGTGAAATGTTAAACCATCATCAATTGAACAATGAAGATTGTTAGTGTGTTGCCATTAAAGCCAATGAGGGAAATTGTTACAATAACTGATGGTGATATTGATGAAGACTAACTAATATTAGAGGTTTACAAGATATTAGAAAGGTTAGATTAGTTATTATCTTGTCATTGATGTCAAGTAATTTATTTCTTGTTGATATTATGTTGCCATATCATTCAAAGTATGATATAAGTTGAATGAGTTAACGAAAAGAAGAAATGAGATGTTGTGAAGTTGAATAAATTAAATGGAAAACTGATATAGATCATACAATGCTAAGATTTGATAGAATATGGATGAAGTGACTGAGAGGGGGGGGTGAATCAGTCAACCATAAAACACTTAACAATTATTTCTTTCCAGATCCCTTAGGATATCTTAATGAATATTATCTGTTTAGCACTCGGTAAATAGATTGCAGTAACTTTGTAGATGCAGAAAGTATTAGTAAATTATCTTTAGATATTCATTAGCACTTGTATATGATTAAGATAACAATTAAGAACACAAGAGACACAGATTTTAACATGGAAACCCAATATGGGAAAAACCACCAATGTATCTAGATACTGATTTTCACTTTTCTGAAGTGATGCTCGATTAGAAGCCAACCCGGTAAAAGGTTACAAAACACACTGTTAGGTGTGACCTTGTTAGAGGATTTAATCACCCTGCTAGGAGTGGCCTAGTAAGAGGTCTTGAGAACAATTCAATGGAATTGTCACCTAGTTAGAGGATTTACAATATGGCTGTTAAACCAACTCGGTTAAGAGATTTAGAATTCACTGCTACAATGATAAGAAGGTAACAATGAAAATGACTTGTATAATAATACAACTTCCTTGCTGATTACAGATCTCTGTTCTGCATAAGTGTGATCCTTCCTGATCGAATATATCTCTGCTGCTCCTCAAGGAATCTGATCATCCTTCATAATTTCGCACACACCTTTCCTGTCCTTCTTCTATATATCTTTTGCTGTGTATATTATTCATCTTTCGCATTTGACCTTTTATTTATATGATTTTAGATTTGTCAAATCAGCATTACTTAGTATAACAGTCAGCTGAATTAAGAAAACTTTATTTGCAAAAATCCTTCAAGGGCCGACAGTGCTTGGTGACCATAACTTTCTACAATCTTTTGGAGACTGAGGGAACTCGGTAAACACTGATAATCCTTTGATAACTGACTAAACTCGTTAAACACTACTTTTCTTTGACAACCGACCGAACTCAGTAAACACTGAATTTCCTTTGATAACCGAGTGAACTCGGTACATGCTGATTTTCTTTGATAACCGAGTGAACTCGGTAAGCACTAATTTTACTGCCAGGTAGACCGACTGAGCTCGGTAGGTACTGATTGTTGCAAACTATGACATTGTGTGACATCAAAGACAATACATAATTTGAGTAGCAATTTTCTTCAGACAATTGTTTCCAACAATCTCCCTCTTTGGCATTGATGGCAACACAATATGTCATAGCATAAGAAATTTGAAAGAATTAGCTCAGTTTAGATTCAAATCTCCCTCTGTCAGCAAACTTCCTTTTTCTTGAAAACTCTTCCTTCTGACTATTGAAAATTTCTTGAAGTAATAGCAAAGACATAGCAAACATTCCCTCTTTGACAACACATGCCAAAGACAATTCACATATTACCGGTGTAAACTAATGTACCTCAAGTACTGATTCATATGCAATGATTCCTTGAATATGCTGCATCAACATGTTGATTTTCAGTCATGTTCTGGTTGATGCATCACTAAAACTGTATTTAGTGAGCCTCAGATAGGGGAATGACCCCTAACTTACCTCTTAGATACACAAATGCATCCTTAGGTAATGGTTTGGTAAAAATGTCTGCAATCTGCACTTTTGTATGAATATATTCTAATCTGATTTCCTTGTCCTGCACCAATTCTCTAACAAAGTGATATTTAATGGCAATGTGCTTTGTGTAACCTGCAGACCATGTCCTTTTTATCTGGATCAATAAAACCTTCAGGTTGTTCAATGTAGACTTCTTCATCAAGAATTCCATTGAGAAATGCAGATTTTATATCCATTTGATATACCTTAAATCCTTTATGTGTTGCATAAGCAAGTAGAGTTCTTACACCTTCTAATCTTGCAACAGGAGCAAAAGTTTCACCATAATCTATACCTTCTTCTTGAGAATAACCTTTACATACCAATCTAGCTTTGTTTCTAGATACTTGACCATCTTCATTTAGCTTATTCCTGAATACCCATTTTGTTCCAATTACATTCTTATCTTTAGGTCTAGGTACAAGAGTCCATGTTTTGTTCTTTTGTATTTGTTCTAATTCTTCATTCATTGCTTCAATCCAACTTTCATTTTTCAATGCATCTTTGATATTTTTAGGTTCAAAATCAGTAAGTAGACATGTACCTTTTAGCTTGCTTCTTGTCATAGTACCATCTGATTTGTTTCCATTGATTTGATCTGGTGTATGATTCCTTCTGACATATTTGGCTAGTATAGGTTCCTTACGTTTTGAATGATTCATGTTGTTGTCTTCTAGGATCTCTTCTTCAGGTTGCTCAGGCTCAGTAGATATTTTCTCGGTAACTTCAGGCTGAGACTCGGTCTGAATTTCTTCCTATGACTCGGTTTGAACTTCTTCCTATGACTCGGTTTGAACTTCTTCCTGTGACTCGGTTGCTATGCTAGGCTCGGTAGATGTAGTTTCCTCATTGATAGTTGTGTCTGCTAATGTTTCAGGTTCAATATAAATGAATCTTCTATAGTTTTTAGGTTCCCTTTTGCTTTCTTCTTTAGTCTTTTCTGCAAACTAATCAATTTTTACATGTATACTTTCTATGACTTTGTGAGTAGATAAGTTCAGACATTTGTATGCCTTGCTTTTGCTAGAATATCCTAGGAATATTCCTTCATCACTTTTCACATCAAATTTATTTCTTCTGGATTCTTTTAAGATATAACACTTGCTACGAAATACTTTCATGTAACTTACATTAGGTTTATAGCCATACCATAACTCATAAGGAGTTTTGAATGTGTCTTTCTTCAATTGTACTCGGTTCAAGGTATGAACTATAGTGTTGATAGCTTCCTTCCAGTACTTTATAGGGATGTTCTTTTCTATCATTAGAGTCCTTGCACAATCCATAATAGATCTATTTCTTCTTTCTGCTATTCCATTCTACTCAGGAGTTCTAGGAGCTGATACCTATCTTTTGATTCCTCTTTCAATGAAAAAGTTGTTAAAATCATGGGAGATGAATTCACCACCTCTGTCTGATCTTAAACATTTCAATCTTTTCCCTGTTTCCTTTTCCACTCTTGCCAAGTACCATTTGAACTTTTCAAATGCTTCTAACTTTTCTCTTAAATACATAACAGTCATCATTCTAGAATAATCATCAACGAAAAGAATAAAGAATTTATCTCCAGTATAGCTTTGTATTCCAATAGGTCCACATAAATCAATATGCACAATTTCCAAAATCTCTTTAGACTGATAGTTTTTACTCTTAAAACTAGTTTTACTCATTTTGCAAATCTGACAATTCTTACATAGACCAGTATCAGGTTTCTTCAAAGTAGGAATGCCTCTTACCTTCTTGAATTTGTTTATTTTTATCATGTTATCAAAATTCACATGACATAACCTTTTGTGCCATAGCCAACTTTCTTCAATTTGAGCAATAAAACATGAATATTCACTGAGATCAAGATAAAATAAGTTACCTTTTGTTTGTTTTCCTGATCCAATGAGTTTTCCTTTTTCATCCAGCAGTCTTGCTTGACCATTCATGAATTCAACCTTGAAACCAGTATTGATTAGCTGTGCTACACTTAGAAGATTATGTTTTAGTCCTTCAACCCAATAAGCATTATCACATATGAGTTCTTTGGTTAATGAGATTCTTCCTTTTCCTTTTATACAACAAGGTTCATTGTTTCCAAATCTTACATTGCCACTATCATAGTCTTCTAGGTATTCAAATTTTGTCTTATCACCAGTCATGTGGTGTGAACATCCACTGTCTATTATCCATATATCATCTTTTCTTATATGAGAAATAAGTGCCATCTTATCTTCATCATCATCAGATTCATCCTTTATAACAATAAAGACAATTTCTTCTTCACTATCATCAGAATCTTTAGCCATAAAACATGTTTTCTTACCTTTATCCTTGAATGATTTGAAATTCTTTTTGCCATAGTACTTGTGACTTCTCTTCTCTTCCTTGACCTGCTTGTTTGGGCACCTAGCTGCAATATGTCCAATTTCTTCACATGAAAAATAGATTAAAGGAGTTTTGCCTTTATATTTACCTTTCCCTTTAGAGTACCTCTTTGCAAGTAATGCTTCTACAATTTCAAGATCACTATCAGAACTTTCTTCTGATACTTCTTCACTTTCTGACTGAACTTCTTTTATTTTCTTGTTCTTCCTTAGTGAAACCTTGGCCTCAAATGCTGACTCAATATTTTTGGAATTTGGAACATAGTTGTCATAGTTGTCTAATTCAAAGGCTGTCAATCTTCCAACTAAAGCATCCAAAGTTATATTGTGGTTTGTTTCACATCTTCTTTCTTGAATAGCTAATACTCTTATTGCATAGATAGGGAGTAATGTTCTAATTACCTTGCTTATAATAGTTTCATCAGAGATTGTTCCTCCAGAAGCTCTAATTGCACTAACAGTTGCTTTGATCCTTTCAACATATTTTGCAATGTTTTCATCTTCTTTCATATTCATCTTGTCAAACTGTCCTCTTAGGCTTTCTGCTTTGGCTCTTTTCACATTTGCATCAGCACCATATATTTTCTTCAGATTGATCCACATTTCATATGCAGTAGTGCATTCTTTAATATCATCAAATTCTTCATAGCTGAGAGCTGATGCAATGTCTATCATCATGGTATTATGAGTCTTTTTCTCTACAATGTCTTCAACAGTTAATGCGCCAGTAGGAACTGTGTATTCTTCATCAATGTATTTGCATCCTGAATCACCAATGGAAGCCAGATGAAGTCGCATGAGACCTTGCCATGCTGAAAAGTTATCTCTATTGAGCTTTGGAATTTCTCTCTTGTAAGACATCCTGATCTTTAGCTTAGGTCCTTGAAACCCTTCATGCAAGCACGAATAGCTCTGATACCAATTGATGGAATATGGATGAAGTGACTGAGAGGGGGGGGTGAATCAGTCAACCATAAAACACTTAACAAATATTTCTTTCCAGATCCCTTAGGATATCTTAATGAATATTATCTGTTTAGCACTCGGTAAATAGATTGCAGTAACTTTGTAGATGCAGAAAGTATTAGTAAATTATCTTTAGATATTCATCAGCACTTGTATATGATTAAGATAACAATTAAGAACACAAGAGACACAGATTTTAATGTGGAAACCCAATATGGGAAAAACCACCAATGTATCTAGATACTAATTTTCACTTTTCTGAAGTGATGCCCAGTTAGAAGCCAACCTGGTAAAAGGTTACAAAACACACTGTTAGGTGTGACCTTGTTAGAGGATTTAATCACCCTACTAGGAGTGGCCTAGTAAGAGGTCTTGAGAATAATTCAATGGAATTGTCACCTTGTTAGAGGATTTACAATATGGCTGTTAAACCAACTCGGTTAAGAGATTTAGAAGTCACTGTGACAATGATAAGAAGGTAACAATGAAAATGACCTGTATAATAATGCAACTGCCTTGCTGATTATAGATCTCTATTTTGCATAAGTGTGATCCTTCCTGATCGAATATATCTCTGCTGCTCCTCAAGGATATCTGATCATCCTTCACAATTTCGCACACACCTTTCCTGTCTTTCTTCTATATATCTTCTGCTGTGTATATTATTCATCTTTCGCATTTGACCTTTTATTTATATGATTTTAGATTTGTCAAATCGGCATTACTTAGTATAACAGTCGGCTGAATTAAGAAAACTTTATTTGAAAAAATCCTTCAAGGGCCGACAGTGCTTGGTGACCATAACTTTCTACAATCTTTTGGAGACTGAGGGAACTCGGTAAACACTGATAATCCTTCGATAACCGACTGAACTCAGTAAACACTACTTTTCTTTGACAACTGACTGAACTTGGTAAACACTGAATTTCCTTTGATAACCGAGTGAACTCGGTACATGCTAATTTTCTTTGATAACCGAGTGAACTCGGTAAGCACTAATTTTACTACCAGGCAGACCAACTGAGCTCGGTAGGTACTGAATGTTGCAGACTATGACATTGTGTGACATCAAAGACAATACATAATTTGAGTAGCAATTTTCTTCAGACAATTGTTTCCAACAAGATTATGTTGATATAATTTTTTTCTACCTAACATATGATTATATCAAATTTGTAAACAATGGTAAAGAAGATTTGAAAAGTTGGTAAGAAAAATAGTTTTGGCTACCGAGTAGGAAAATTCATTTGTTAAAGAGAGAAATTAATTTGGTAAAGGAAAGGGAATTCAAGACACCAAGAAAGAATATTTTAGGCACCAAGAAAAGTTAACATAAATTTAGAGTTATACACCGGGTAAAAGCACAAAGCTGTGTCACGTTTCAGGACAACTTATCAGCACAGCTGAATTTGAGTATTTCTAACTAAAATTATTTTTTGTCAAACATATGGTCTAGCTAGATTCATTCTAGCTAAGTTAGATAAGTTCTTCACCTTTTCCAATTGGAAATATCTATTAAATGCATGTTTTATAACAATTACTAAAGAAATGAAATTATTTCAGAAAAGCGACGTTTCAATAACTCTTACTCTTTTTAATGATATTTTTTTACAAATATAAAAATACCCTTTTTTAGAGCACAGAGTCAAGATTATCATCATATAATTTTTATAGTATTTTAATTAGATCTAATATATTATAATTTCAAAATACTACAAGTAGGTATTTTAACATTCGAGAACAAGATACTTCAAAAATAGAAAAAAATAGTAAAGCTTATCAAAAAAATTGAAAATTTATATTTAACACTAGAGGAGAGAGTTATCTTCAAGAGTGTGTAATTTATTTTCTGAATGGTGTAGATTTGATAGGGGAAATTTGACGCGAGATGAAAACTGTCGATTTTAGGTATGTTCGACTTTGAGTAGTTATAATAGAGAAAATATACATTGAAAACTATTTTTTCTTCTTTTCTGCACTAGCTATACATTTTATCTATGACATATTTTGAAATCAAAGGAAAAAGAGATTATTTGCATATACTTTTTTGGTGCGGACAAGACCCTCATTTTTCAGCAAGTAAAAAATGGACTTAAAAAATTTAAAAACTATGTGAATTCTTGTTCAAAAAAAATTTAAAAAATTATAGCCATAAACTTCATCCACTTTTACACGTTTCATTAGTTTACATCATTTCCCAATTTTAAACATAAATGCCATTTTTATGTCATTAAAGTTAAAATTTTTGTGTGTTGTTGACCTTTTCCTTTATAAAAGTGTGACACAGCTTTGTACTTTTACCCCACCAAGCAATGAATAGAAATTAAATACAAGGATCATAACAACATTTAATGATTAGCTATGATGAGCTAGAAGATTATGATGATAAGTAAATTTAGTTAGAGAGATCTACGATTAGGAAAATTTAGGATGATGATCTATGGCTTAGATCTAAATGGTTAAAATAGAAGGAACAAGTTTCAAAAAAATTTAAGTTCTAAGGTGAAGGTAAAAGGTGTTACTGAGATCTAGATACATTGAGTAAATTTGTGAAATGAATTGAATGGCTAAGATTGATCAAAGAAAAATGTAATAAAGGAGATTAAGAAGCAAAATAATGTCTATATAAAGGATGAATTGGTATGAACAAATGGATGGCAAACTGAAGGGTTGATAAGTCACTGACTGATGTAGTGAAGAAGAAAAAGATAGATTCTGAGTCAGAAAGTTGAATTTGATGAAGTATTGAAGCCAGTGGAAAGTGAAGAATTGAAGTGAAGATAGAAGAGTGCACAAAGGATCTAATTATGCAAAGTATAGTTGTAAATCTACAAATCAATTTATTTAATGTTGCTTATTAGAATTTGTAATAGAGAAATCTCTTAACTAAGTGGACTTCACAGTCTTATTGTAAAATCCTTGCAAAAGGTAACATTCTAAAGAGTGTTCAAATCCATTTTACCAGGCCACTCCTAATAGGGTGAAGATCCTAATAGATATGAGGTAAATCCCTTGATCGGGTCACATCTAATACTATGTATTGTAATTTTTAACTAGATTGGCTCTTAACTAAGCGTACTTCATAAAAGTATTTTCTTTAGTGGGTGAGAATTCCGATAGTCTTTTTTCCCAAAGTTGAGTTTCCATGTTAAATATTGGTGTTGTATGTGATGAGTGATTTATGTGTTTGATTTGTTTATTATTATAGTTCATTTACTATTGTTGGTAAATAGAGAATTGTGTGTGACCTAGTTGAAACTGATTTAATCAGAGAAAAATTTTATAGGTACTGAGAACCAGGGATTACTGATTCACCCCCTCTTTGTAATCCAACTATTAAATGTGACCCTATTAGGGGATTTTCCTCAGATCTATTAGGATCTTCACCCTGTTAGGAGTAGCCTAGTTAAAGGTCTTTAAACACTCTTCTAGAATGTCACCCCTCAAGGATTTACAATAATATTTTTAAGTCCACTTGATTAATATATTTTCCTACTATAAATATTAATAAGAAACAACATAAAGCTTGATCTATAAATCTACAACTACCTCTTTCTTCGTCGGATCCTTTATGCACTATTTTTCTTCACTTTATTCCTTCATTATTCACTGTCCTCAACACTTCATCATCTCTACTTGCAAACTCATATTTCAACCTTTTTCTTCTTTACTACATAACCTGGTTACTTATCCACACTTCAACTTGCCAGCCTATTTTTCATTCAATTTCATCCTTTATATAGACTCTATTTTTCCTCTTAATCTCCTTGATTAGGTTTTCCTTCATTTATTCTCAACCATGAGATCATCCTCTTGAACTGATTCAATGAATTTGGCACTCAGTAAAATGTTTTATCATCACCTCAGAACTTGAACATTTCTTGGAACTTATACCTTCACTTTTTCCACTTAAATCTTACATAGTTTATCACCTTGAATTTTATTGATCGTAGATCTCTTTAACTAACTCTTCCTCATCCTTGGAGTCTTCCAGATCAATGTGTCTCTTTATTAAATGTCTTTCTAAACCTTGTATTTAATTTTTGTTCCTTTCTCGGTGCCCTTCTTTTTCCTTCAATTGAAATTCTTTGCTCGTTAAATAACTCTATGTACTTGGTGTCTTAGCTTCCTTTCTCTTTACTGATAATTACTTTCCTTTTACTGAAACTTACTTTCCTTTTACCGAATGACTCTTTCTTCTCGGTAAAAAAAAAATCTTTGCCTTGTCAACTTTCTAACTTGCTCACTTATCCAATCTCCTTTACTGACTTGATACCATCAAATCTAAAGTAGAAAACAACTATACCATTATTACCTTATAATTTTTTGATCTATGTTAGCTACCCAATTAAGTTCTTCAACTTCACTAACTTCTTCACATCTTCTTTTTCCTTAACTCACTCAGCTTATATCATACTCTGAATGATATGGAAACTCAATATAAACTAGAAATCAATTTATTAGCATCAATGACAAAATAAACAATTCATCTAATCCTTCTACAATCTTGTATACCTTTTATTTTGGTCTTCATCATCATTACCATCAGTTGAGGTTAACAATCTCCCTTGATGGCATTGATGGTAATATTGTCTATTGATGATGGAAACACTTGTTGATTGTAACTCTTTGTTTTTTAGTATTCTTGGTCACTATTTTTTTTTCCTTTCCTCCCTCTAAACCTTATAATTTGTTGTTTTCTTATTTTGATCATCGATTCTCCATATTCTCCTTCTTTTTGTTTAACAACAATGGCTTATTCTCTCTCTTTCTCTATAATCATCAATGTCTCATTCTCCCTTTTGACAACAATTCCAAAGATACATATACCTTAAAAAATTGTTTAGGCAGTGGACCATACCTAGCATGTATCGATATCTCATTCAATACATAATATTTTTTCCCAACTTTAGGCATCACCTTAAGAGTGAACACTAGAATCAACTAAAAAAATAGATATTTTAATGATTCCTTGAATTGATGCAACATGCATCTTTCTTTAGTTAATATTGGATAGGGGAAGAACCCCTAATTTACCTCTAAGATAATCAAAAGAATCATTCAGTGGTGGCTTGGTGAATATATCTGATATCTTTTCCTTTGAATTCAAATAGTCCAATATCACATGCTCATCTTGAACTTCTTCTCTCAAGTAATGACACTTGATAGAAATATTCTTGGTCTTGGAATGCATCATTGGGTTCTTTGATATTTTGATAGCACTTATATAGGGTAATGTATCTTTATTTAGTTAATATTGGATAGGGGAAGAACCCCTAATTTACCTTTGAGATACTCAAAAGAATCCTTCAGTAGTGGCTTGGTGAATATATCTGCTCTTTGCTCCTTTGAATTCACATAGTTCAATATCACATGGTTTTCTTGAAATTCTTCTCTCAAGTAATGATACTTGATAGAAATATTCTTTATCTTAGAATGCATCACCGGGTTCTTTGATAATTTTATATCACTTATATTATCATAGTAAATAGTAACTAGATCGGTAATCTCCTCTTGCATACCTTAAAGTATCTATTTGATTCATACAATGTTTGCAAAATTCATAGCTACTACTACATACTCTACCTCAGCTATAGATTGTGATATACAAATCTATTTCTCACTCAACCATGTCACTAATCTTTCTCCTAAAAATAAATCTCCTCCACTTGTACTTTTCCTATCATCAATGTTTCCACCACAATCAACATCAGTGTAAACTTTCAGATGAAAATCTCCTCCTTTCTTATATAGTAGACCAAAGTCTTTAGTATCTTTCAGATATCTAAATATTCTTTTGACTGTAGACATGTTTGATTCCTTTAGATTGGCAGAAAATCTTGCAACAATACCTCTTGCATGAGAAATATCAGGTCTTATATGTACAACATATTGTAGCTTACCAATCATTGATCGGTAGGGTGTTTCATTCACTTCCTTTAACTCATATTCTTTTGACAATTTGCAACTAGTAGCCATTGGTGTTCCAACTAGTCATGAGTATTCCATACAAAATATCTTTAGGATCTCCTTGATGTACTTTGACTGTGTGATTTAGATCCCATCTTTGACTTGTTGAATCTTTATTCCAATAAAAAATTTAATTTCTCCTATCATAGACATATCAAATTCATTTCTCATCTCCTCAACAAAATATCTGCATAATGTATTATTTCCTCCAAAAATAATGTCATCAACAAGTATTTCAACTATTAAAATCTTATCATTACTGTCACATTTCAGATACAAATTATAGTTGTCACTTATTCTTTGAAATCCAATCTTGATTAAATATGAATGTAACCTTTCATACCATTCTTGGGGTGATTTTTTCAAACCATACAGTGCCTTGTGCAGTTTACATACCATGTCCTTGTTAGTATTCTCAACAAATCCTTCATGCTATTCAACATAGGCATCTTCCTCAACAATACCATTAAGGAATGCAGACTTAGCATCCATTGATAAAATTTAAATCCTTTATAAGTTGTATATACTAGTAGAATTATAACTCCTTCTAATCTAGCAACAAGTGAAAAAGTCTCAACATAATCAATGCCTTCTTCTTGTGCATACCCTTTGCAAACCAATCTAGCTTTATTTATGATCACATCTCCATATTCATTTAGTTTTTTTTATAAAAATCCACTTAGTATCAATAAAATTTGTATCTTTATGTCTCGGTACCAAAGTCTATGTTTTGTTATTTTCAATTTTGTCTATCTCTGCTTTCATATCTTTAACCCAATATTCATTATCCAAGGCATCTTTTACTTTTCTTGGCTCAAATTCAAAAATCAAACGTGTGGCATTTCTTAACTTACTTCTTGTCATAACTCCAACATTTTTCTCTCAAATAATCTTTCTTAGTAAATGGTGTCTTCTCACATACTTGGCTAGAATAGGTTCGGTGGGCAGTGGAAGTTCTTCATTTCTAGCATTCGGTGGTGGCTCTCTCTGTCCATCTTCCTCCTCAATTTTTACTATAGGTAAGGTGTCAGGAACTTCAGGTTGAACATATACAAATCTTTTATAGTCCTTAGGTTCCTTCTTGTTGTCTTCATCATTTTTTTTTGCAAATTCATCAATCCTTACACTTCAACTTTCTACAATTTTGTTAGTAGTTTTTTTAAGCACTTGTAAGCCTTTCTCCTTGTAGAATATCTTAATAATGTTCCTTCATCACCTTTATGATCAAAATTTTCATTTCTATCATCCTTTAGAATACAACATCTACTTCCAAATACTTTGAAATAACTAACATTTGGTTTGTGAACATACCAGATTTCATATGGAGTCTTGTTTGTACCTTTCTTTAGTTGTACTTGGTTTAGTGTATAAGTTGCAATACTAACTGCTTCCCTCAAAAATGTTTGAGATAGACCCTTCTCAATCATTAATGTCCTTGCACAATCAATAATGGATCTGTTTCTTCTCTCTTCTATACCATTTTTTTTTGGTTTCCTTGATGTAGACATTTGTCTCTTTATTCTATGTTCATTGCAGAAAAGTGTAAACTCATCAGATGTAAACTCACCTCCTCTATTAGATCTCAGACACTTCAATTGTCTTCTAGTCTACTTTTCAACTCTTGTCTTGTACCACTTAAACATTTGAAAAGCATCATATTCATCCATTAAAAACATGATAGACATCATTCTTGAATAATCATCAAAAAATAAAATGAAATATCTATCACTATAATAACTTTGTGTTCTCATAGGTCCACATAGGTTAGTGTGCACTAACTCCAAAATTTCTTGTGTAGTGTAATATTTTCTTGTAAAACTTGGCTTTTTCATCGTACCAACTTGACATCCTTTGTGCATGATATTTTTTAGATTTAACCAGTCTCAATAGACCTCTTACTCTATTCTTTTTTATCACCTTAATTAAGTTATCAAAATTCACATGAAAAAACCTCTTGTGTCATAACCATACATCCTCAGCTTTAGCAAATAAGAAATTCTTTGTAGTGGTATCAAGGTAGAATAAGTTACCTTTTGACTATTTACTAGTGGCAATTAGACCTCCATTCTAATCAAATACGCTTACCTTTCCATTCTAAAATTCTAGTCACTAACTTGTGTTGTTTAGATGTGCCACACTCAATAGAATATACTTTAGTCCTTCAACTCAATAGACATCATCACATTTTGTATTATCCAGTAGAATTATAGAAACATTACCTTTCATAGGATATGGAGCATCATTACCAATTCTAACATATGTTGGCAAGTTGTCTATACTAAAGTATATGACTAGATATAGTGTTGTCATTATGGAAAAAAAGTCATATAGCAGTTTGGAGTCAGTGCACTAAGTTTAAAGAGCAGAAATCAGTTAAGTGTTGAAGACTGGACATCATACAGAGTTCTTGTAGCTCAGAGCACCTATGCCCATGCGTACGAATAAATTAAGGTATGCACCCTAGAAGTTAAGATTGTTAGACTATACTTATGCTTATTCTAAGAGTGCATAAGTAGATATGCATAGATGTGAAAGTTACAGTTAGTTGAAGTTGCACAGCTAGTGTGTGCCAGCAAAGGACAAAGCATAGAGATGATAGTGACTATTTTGGTTTGTGATAGTAAATTAATGTTGTAGAGGCTATGTGCCCATTGTATTTAGGTTGCTGACATATGTACATGTATAATTGTAAGCATGCTTAAGCTAATTCATTTGGAAGGGTTATTTTTAATTAGTTATAGGGCCGACCTAATTGTATATTTGATATGAGCGCATAAATATAAGGTGCGCCCATTGTAATCGGTATGGAAGTCAAGTAAGTTGTATTAGAGTTGAGATAAGTAGAGAAAAGGCATGCAAAGAGAGAATATGATGTATTAGAGCTTTGCAAGAGGTCAAAGCATCAACGCACCAAAGGAACTAATCTGACAAGCAGTGTCACAGTAACAGTTCACCTGTAGATATAGTGTGTATTTGATTCAAAAGGTTTTAGCCTTCATCATTTGAGCAGTGAGCTCTAGGAACAATGAGTCCACTCCCCTAACAGGGATCATTCTAAAAGACTCCTAACAAGGTCTGACCCTTAACAAGGTCTACTATACTAAAAGCATTGTAAAGCTACTCAAAATAGGGTAAAGGATCTTCTAACAAGGATCACAAAACACTAGTGCAAATTATTAGTGGGTATCAAGTCCCACTGGGATTTTTACCTATTTGGGTTTCCCTATAACCATATTGGTGTCATGTGTTTATTTCATGTTTCATGTTTATGTGAATGTTTAATTCAATACTTAAGCATTTATAATTTAGTATTCAGATTAAAGTGAAAAGTTAAAACACAGTGAACATTGATTCACCTGCCACCCCCTCTTAGTGTTCCCATTCCTAACAATTGGTATTAGAGCTCTAGTCCTTAGCAAAGAAGTTTAACCACTTGAGGAGATCATGGACAAAGCAAAAATGAAT
Source organism: Chamaecyparis obtusa (assembly GCA_027943335.1). Lineage (NCBI taxonomy): Eukaryota > Viridiplantae > Streptophyta > Pinopsida > Cupressales > Cupressaceae > Chamaecyparis > Chamaecyparis obtusa. The sequence continues at coordinate 1,437,318 of BSBK01001544.1, read as the reverse complement.
AATCTAAAGAAGAATCTTGAAGCAGCTCTTGAAGACCTGGACAATTCAGAAAAAGAAATTGAAGAACTAAAAGAAAAATTTAGTGATGCTCAATTAGTTATCAAAAGACTAAGAAAAGATTTGAAAGGATGCTCTAACATTGAACTTGAAGAAAAAGTCAAAAAATTGAGTGAAGAAAATGCATCTCTATTGAGTCAGCTTGAAGAATTAGATGACAAACTAATGAACAATCAAGATGTTTACAGAACAAGTCAAGGAAAACCTTCAGTTGAATGAAGAACTAAGGCAAGAAAACATGGAAATCTTGGAGCTAATAAACAAAAAACAAAGCTTGGAGTCTAAATTAAAAAATTCAAAGGATCATATAGCCAAATTACACACCGGTGCTGAATTGGTAGAATCACAGTTGTATGGAAGAAGAATCAAAGGAGACACTAGCTGTATCGGATACAATGAAGCACAAAATTAGATTGACAGTATGTGAGAAATAAAGGATTCACAAAAGAACCCTACTAATAATGAGAAGTTTGAAGATCAAACCAAAGACAATGGTTGTCCTCCTAGGAATGAGCGCAAGCTAGTAGAACGCACCTATTTTGCATGGACACATTGCAAGGAACTGTACAAAGGTAAAGCCTTTTAATGGTTACTGTTATACATGTAATAGATTTGGTCATAGAGAAAAAAATTGCAAGACTAGTAAGAAGAGCAGGATTCAGCATGATCAAAGAAATCAGAATCAGACAAATGTTAGAAGTTCTCAGAATGTTACATGTCAGATATGTAACTATAATGGTCACTCATCCAGAACATGTAGAATGGTGATTCATATCAATGCACCGAGGAATAATAGACCTCCAGTGATTTTTCACACTTGTAACAAGGCTGGACATATCTCAAATTTTTGTAGATCAAGGACATAAGGTCAGGAAAGCCCTAAAAAGACTGAAGAACCAGTTTTGGATCCTGAACCATAAGTCAATTTTGTGAAGGCCTTAGAAGATGTGAGCTTGATTTGGTCAGAAGGAAAGAAGGACAATGTTTTTGAGATTGTATTGGATGCATCCCAAGTGGATGCACCCTCTACATCTGCATAAATGTCCCTGAGGGTCATAGCGTGAGCTAATTTAGCTCTAGACCCCTGCGTGGCTAGTATACTCATCCTCAGAGTATGCACCTTTGACCTTAAGCTTTTGGAGTGTATAGAAACCTTTGTGCAAGAGTGCACATGCTGATTGTTAGCAGAACTCAAGTTTGAAAATTTGAAGTGACAGCCTGGTTTACGCAAGTTGCATTAATGGTGAATTTCTTACTTTAAGTACATAGAAAGTTTTTTGTTCACTCATTGCATTCATATTCAAAGAAATTGGAGAGAAAATTGAGCCTTGGAAGTTGTTGTGAAGATTTTACATTGAGCTATTATTAATTGCAGTGCATTTGATCAATTGCAAAAACCCTAGCTCGTTGCGTCGATTCAAAAACCATCAAAACATCTCAGAGATCATTTGGAAAGAGAATATCAAGTAAGTCATGGCCACCCTATTATTTTTTATGTTGCTGAGAAGAAGAGGTATGTTTTCAAGAGGCACCCATTTAAATCAACCCTAGATGATTTAGAGGGAGCATTCTCCTACATGCCAATGGGCATCATGCATGTAGAAGACATAAGGGCTTACATCTATTGTAAGAAGGAACCTGTTGGACTAGATAGGTTAAGGGTGCACATGGACACAATGTTGAAACCAGATAAAATGTTCATGGATGAATACACCAAATGGAATGATCACCCCATTGTTGAGTATTCCACGGCATATGAATTCTATGAAACTGAATGGATTAAGATATTATTGAGTAGAATCCATGATGACTTGTTTTGGATTGGAGATGTACTATTAAGAATAATAGGAGACCTAATTCATGAGATGACAAGCCTTTCTAAGACAGGCACCATCCTTCCTATGCGTAAGGATGTCAAGAAAATGGTGGATCAAGTGTGTAAATCTAGAAGTGATAAGCATGGCATGACCATTGAGCCTATAGAGAAACCAGACATCAAGTTAATATCAATGATATTGGGTTACAGATTTCATCACACCAACAGGGTGAATAGTGTGTGTCTGCGGGCACTATTCTAGCAACCATCTATCTTGTGCAAGAAGATGGATAGTTCAACTTGTGTGAGATCTATTGCACACATTTGATAGACAATATCAAAGCCATCAAACATGATAAGACTAAGGTATTCAGGTTTGGGTCCCTAATCATCTATATGTACCTTCATATAGTTGGTAAAGTGTCAAACTTGTATCTAAACAAGTCCATTCCTACCATGCCTCAGATATCAAACAAGGAAAGCATAGAAAGCACACTTAGAGATTACATTACTTTGGAATTGAAGACCTTCAAAGAAAAGATGCAGATGAGGTATAGGATTCCTGAGAGTATTGTATAAAAGTATAACGATACAATATGCTTCATGGTGGAGATTGATACTACATGTATGGAAGCTGTGGAACCCAGGACTAAGTGGATTCATCCACTTGGGTATGAGGTTGAAGAACAATATCTTGAAGCTTATGCACAGGTACTACTATCAACCCCTAAGGATGTCAATGAACCTAGGTGGGGTACCTATGAAGAAAAGACTAGAGAAGTTGATGCTAAGTTGAATAGTGCTACAAAAAAAAGAAAGGTTGCAAAGGTCACATTAGAGATTCTAAGGATTTATGGTCTATCACAAGAAGACCTTGATAAAGCAAGGGATAAGAATATTTCTCTATAATTGAAGAGCGCGGAAGAAGAACAAGAATATCCTAAGGTAAAGAAGATAAAAATTGAGAAAGATGACAGTCCGAAGGATAAGGAAGATAGTGTGCCCAAAGATACTCCTCTGGAGTATAAGCCTTTATTCAAGAGGAAGAAAGAAGAAAGTACTAGTCATCCATCCTTGTGAGCATTAAGGAGCAAGAAAAACACTCAAGTAGCTCCTTAGGTAGGATTCAGACCTAGCCTCAAAGTTCTATATGCAAGAATTGTTGATGAGGGAAGGATTGATCAAATAGGGAAGTTCTATGAATCATACAGTGAGATTGATAAGTCTAAAATTCATGGTATGATTATAAAACATATGATAAAGTTAAAAAAGATAGTTCTTGAATTGAAAATAGAAATACCAAATAATGTATGGGACATTCTAGAAAACCTTAAAAGACAAGCAAATGAAGAAGACCTCAGGATCAAGGAAAAAGTGCTAGAAGACACTTTGCTTGTATGTTCTAAAGAAGAAATAGATCTGATATTGAATTTGGTAAAGCCACACCTTAGAAAAAAGATGAGAATTCTTCACATTATGAACAAAGATTATGAGTTGATAACAAAGGAAATAGAGAAGGCCTTTGAGAAGGTGTTGTTGGAACAATAGATCAAACCACCTACTACACCCATCACTCATGCACCCATCAAGGAAGATAAAGTGGTAGAACCCACTAATGTACCAATGATAGGTCCTCAAGACTCAGCGCCCATAGCAAAAACTCAAAAAAAAGTAGATCAGTCTGCGCCTATGACAAAATCACCCAAAGATAGCACAATTATCATAGATAATGTGGAAATAGCCATGGCAGCTACTGATAAGGAGTTAGACAAGTTTGAGGAAGCATTTGTCAGCACCAAGGAAGCAAAAATCTTATGCAGCAATACCCCTCCCACTCAACAAGAAGAAGTAATCATAGAAAATATATCTGATGAGAAAGAAGAAGAAAAGAAAGGAGTAGAGGTAGAAAAGAAAGATGAATCTTCTATTGATTTTCTCAAGGTGAAGCAAGAGGTGATGGATAGCACTCCCATCACTCCCACCTCCACCTTATTGTCAAGTTTCACACTTGACACTAGCAGTTTGGACTCCTGGAAGTAAGAAGACCTAATTAAGTTCAGCGTCCTAGCTATGGAGAAGGTGAAGGAGAAGCAAGTAATGAGGAATCCTCTCCTGGTGGAATCAGTAAATATTTTGAACAGTTTGCTGCCAGAGGATAAGAAAATGGTAAATGTACATTAAGTTGATGATGTGAACATAGTCATCTTGTAGGACCCCTCCATTTCCCTCATCTTGGTAAGAATGCTCTAGTAAGCACTACTGTTATTTCTTGCAAAACTTTTCATAGATTTTATGTGAAGTTATTAGATATCTTGACTATAGTCCATCAACTTAACTAGAATAGATTTCATCTTCAAATGAATTCACGTAATATGTTAATTTAAGATATATTTTTGAAGTAATATTACCTTTAGTTAACTATTGTGGTATTAGAACATGAAGGTGTAAACCTATGCTTACATGATAGAATTAATATTACTCTAAGATGCTTGGAAATTCCATCAGAAATTATAATAAGGAGCTTATATGGATTAAAATATTGCCCTAATGAATAATTATGGTTAAGCTAGGAAATGATGTACAAATGAAACTCTTATTTCACTTTCATATAATTATGGATTTAATAGTTAATTCAATATGTTCAAAGTTTATTATTGTAGAATTGGAACATCCTGACAAATCAGATTAGACAATTAACTGCTATGAACTAGAGGTGAAACTGCAATGAATGGTTAGGTTACTTAATCTTGAGTTAAAATGAGAAGTTTGAAATAGCATTGATAACCATTTTACAATAGTCCCTAGTATACCCTGAGGTAGGATTAATAATGAAGGTTTGATAATTATGTGACTTTAACTTTAGGTCACAATGTTTATTCAAAATTAAATCTTACTTTTGGGAATTGAGAAGATTATAATATCTTGATAGAATAAGATTAGTTCAATAAAGCAAATAGTGATGATTTCATAAATTGGAATTATGGATTAATTGTAATTTGAAGCATTTTGAAATTTAGTAACATAAGAGAATTGATGGATTCCTTAGAGGATAACTCGTTACCTAACTTGAAAGTTTATTGATAAAATGAAAGTTAAGTTTTAATTGCATTTTGATCATGCTCTGATTATTATGGGAATACTGATAATTACATTGAGTGTGCAGGACTAAAACCATGGAAAGGAGAAATCAAGCTATTATGTGTGTGCCTCCCATGACACCAAATTTGTGTCCTAAAGGGGGACTAGGCCTATTGTGATGTGTCTTATTTTTGAAAAGAGAGGGGGTTATGTGTATATTTAATTTTGTCATTTCCTTTTTTAATTGTGGACCTTGCCAAGTAAGATAGTGATGTGTTTTGGAGTTGTCTATGACACTTGTAATGTGAATTTAGTTGCATTTTAAATTTACTTGGTATTAAGGAAGTTGTCACCATCCAACTCTAGTAAAAATTAGTCTTCCCCATACCTCTACCTTGGTCAGGACACACATGGGAAGTCACATCTCCTTAAATCTCGGATTTCACTTTTAGGTTGGGTTTTGAGGGGTCAAATTGACCCCTAGAGAGTTGTTTTACACAAAAATAGTAGGCCCATGGGTTATACCTATGGGTAAGAGTCCTTTTTAACCATAAGACACCCTAGAGCCACCTTGGGAAGCCCTCCAAAAGTGGGCTTTTGTCAAATGACGAAAATAAAAAAAACTCACATGTGAAACTTCATGAGTCAAAAAGTTTCCAACTCTCTTCCCCATGCACCTTTTTTCTAGTACCACCTTAGGAAAGTTGTAAGGTTTTGGGAAGGTCACCCAATGGAAAGTTGACAACTCTCCCAAGGGCATGGGAGAGTGTGAGAAGCCTATTTTAGTGGCAAACTTGGATGGAGTTGCCCAATCACCCACTCTCCAACTTTGGAGACAATCTAGGAGCTAGGAGAAAGTTAGAGAAAAAAAGGGAAGAAAGGGAAGACTCATTGGATCTATCTACCATAACTTCAGGTGAAGGTATGTGCACCTCAACCTCCATTAATGGAGTTTATGCATTTCATGAGTTCATATGAGTAGGAAGGTATTTCAGTTTGTATGTGTGTTGTGAGTTGTAGTTATGCTTTTTGTAAGTCTTTGAGTTCATCCATGAGAGTATTGTGTGGGCAAAGTGTTTGGGATTTCTTGTGTCATAGTGATAAACGTGTTTGTTAGGTGAGCTAGAGATGAACCATGGTTATTTTTGCTTGAAGTTCTTATTTTCCTTCTTGTTGAGTGGGTCTTAGTAGATACTTGTTGTGAATGGCCATGTAAGGAAAAAAAAAAAGTTGTTGTAATCTTTGGGTGAGGGCAAGAATGACGTATATGTTGTTGTTTCATGAAGTAATGTGATGTGTGCAATATATGAGGGATGTATGGGTGTTTCTGGATGGCTTGATTTCCCCTTGCTCGGGGGTTGGCTAGGACCTATGAGGTCTCATGATGCCATATGGTAGGGAGGAGAGTACCATGGTTTTGCTAGTCAGTTTTATTTTCTTGCAGGTTTTTCAAGATAACTTGGTTGGACTAGGCCAAGGCTATGAAAGAATGTAGTGTTTTGTGAATTCCCTCAAAGTGGTTTTTGGGTGTCAAGTGTACCTTGTAAAAATGTAATATAAGTTTTTGTCTCATCTATTTTTTCTTGTAAGATCTTGTAAGATAGAGTCTCCTTGTAAATATTTTTAGTGTGTGTAAGAAGTGACATGCTCCCAAGTTGTAATAAAGAAAAAAAGGAAATGCCTATTGTTGTCTCTCTTTGATTGTAGCTGTAACTTGTAGGAAGAGTAATGTTCTTTATTTATTTATGTTTCTTGTGATAATCTGTCCATACTAGTGCTTGTATTGCTATTGTAAAATGTGTTTAGAAGAATTTTTAGTAAGCTATACACTTTTAGCATATATGTTAATACTTTAAAAAAAAAAATTAGTTGTGTTTTTTTGCCTAAGGAAATCTAGGCATGACACATCTCTCAGTTCAAAGTAAATTTTTCAAGCCTAGAAGAATTTGCGGCCATAGTGGCAAAGGAGAAATACTTAAAGAAGAGACTCAATGAACTAATGAGTAACTTTGAACTAGACTTGAACTCTCTGAAGTCTGGTTAGGCATCATTAAAAGAGTTTGTAGATCAAGGAAGGAAAGTCATTGCAGAATCCATGGATTAGGATAAGTTCACTAATGCCCATCTTAAGAAGATCAAAGATGTAGAGGCAATGATTGAGAAGGTGAAGATTTCAATGCTAGACATAGCCACTGATGCAAACATGTGCAACAATGTCTATCAAGGTCAGTTGGACATAATTGAGAAGGCAGAGAAAGAAATGGAGAAGATAAGGTCTAGAAAGACACAATTGAGGAACGCTCTTGCACCCTCACTAGACATTCTCAGTCAAAACATAAAGGAGATTGATGTGACCATGATAACCTATGATCAAGGTCTGAGCATAGAATTGGAGAAGATGGAGAAGCTTCAATATGCATTATGTGTCCATCTACAGATAGTCAATTCTCTAATAACCTTTTGGAAGAAGGATATCCAAAAACTCAAGATTTCATATCCAAAAACTCAAGATTTCATATCCAGTTTGTATAGAAGACAAAAAAAATTTGTGTAAAGGAATAGTTAGAGACTTGGCCATATTCCTTTGTTTCCATCAATGAAAAAGGGGGAGATTGTTGACAAGTTATCTATACTAAAGTATATGACTAGATATAGTGTTGTTATTATGGAAACAAAGTCATATAGTAGTTTGGAGTTAGTGCACTAAGTGTAAAGATAAAAAATCAGTTAACTATTGAAGAATAGATAACATACAGAGTTCCTATAGCTCAGAGCAACTGCGCCCATGCGTACGGATGAATTAAGGTATGTGCCCTAGAAGTTAAGATTGTTAGACTATACTTATGCTTAGTCTAAGAGCGCATAAGTAGATATTCATAGATGTGAAATTTATAGTCAGTTGAAGTTGCACAGCCAGTGTGTGCTAGCAGAGGATAGAGCATAGAGTCAGCAATGACTATTTTGGTTTGCGATTGTAAATTAATGTTGTAGAGGATATGCGCCCATTGTATTTAGGTTACTGACATATTTAGATGTGTAATTGTAAGCACACTTAATCCAATTCATTTGGAAGCATTATTTTTAATTATTTATAGGGCCGACCTAATTGTATATTTGATATGAGCGCATAAATATAAGGTGCACCTATTGTAATCAGTATGCAAGTCAAGAAAGTTGTATTAGAGTTGAGATAAGTAGAGCAGAGGTATGCAAAGAGAGCATATGATGTATTAGAGATTTGCAAGAGGTCAAAGTATCAGCACACCAAAGGAATTGATCTAACAAGCAGTGTCACAATAACAGTTCACCTACAGATATAGTGTGTATCTAATTCAGAAGATTGTAGCCTTCATCATTTGAGCAGTGATCTCTAGGATAGTGATTCCACTCCCCTAACTGGGATCATTGTAAAAGACTCCTAACAGGGTCTGACCCTTAACAAGGTCTACTATACTAAAATCATTGTAAAGCTACTCCTAATAGGGTAAAGGATCTTCTAACAAGGATCACAAAACACTAGTGTAGATTATTAGTGGGTATCAAGTCCCACCAAGGTTTTTACCTATTTGCATTTCCCCATAACCATATTGGTGTCATGTGCTGATTTCATGTTTCATGTTTATGTGAATGTTTAATTTAGTACTTAAGCATTTATAATTCAATATTTAAATTAAAGGGAAAAGTTAAAATATGGTGAACAATGATTCACCCCCCCCCCCTCTCAGTGTTCCCATTCCTAACAACATAACCTTCATCATGATCTTCAATAATAATGAACTTATGTGTGTCACTAGTCATATGATGTGAACAACCATTATCGATTATCCATGTATCATTCTTACTAACATGATAAATTAGGGATTTTTCTTCTTCATACCTTTCTTCATCAAAATCATCCTTGATAGCAACATACACAACCTCTTCACATTCATCATTATTTGTATCATCATCGGTTTGCCTTTATTCAGTAATGTAGCATGACTTCTTACCTTTGTTCTTGAAATCTTGATACCTCTTGAATCTTTTATCTCTTTTGTTATTATCTCATTTGTCTTTCTTCTCATCACTATTGTTTCCAAGATATTTAGATGCAATATGACCAATCTTAGGTTAGAAATAAGAAATACTAAGAGGAGGGATGAATCAGTATTTCACAAACTTTTACTTTTGCCCAATTATAGATATAATAAATTAACTTGAAGCTTGCATCAGAACCTAAACTAAGATGAATAAAAAGAATAGTATAAAAAAAATTAGCTCATAGCACCATGTTTGTTCTCGAAGAAACCCTAACCAAGGGAAAACCCTGGTGGGGATGGTACCCATAACTGATCCACTAATCAAAAGTATTCAGTTAAGGATGTTGACCCTGTTAGGAGTCTATTACATACATATATACGTATAGTGTCTTTGTCCTGGTTAAAGGACTCTAGGCCTTGTTAGAAGCCTCAACCCTATTAGGAGTTTCTATTACACAAAAAAATGTTTGCAAGATGATCGCACTACCCAAACATGCAATTTATGATAATAGCTTATGATACAAAGGTAAAACACAAAACCTTTTACTGCTATTGAATAGCTTTCCTATTCTGATCTAGCTTTGTAGGATCTTCACTTTCATATACAATTCTTACTTTCTTTCTTCTTACAATATGCAACTTTGCATCATATATCAACGTATTACAATTTCTTTTTGTAACTTGTGAATATTTGGCATTACATAATACTTATATATATACAAGTTATTACAATAAATAACTTTCAGTCAGCTTACAATAATTATACTCTTCTCAAAATATAAAATAAATTCATGTTTCCTTAGGGTAAACATCTATGATATTGTCCCTAACAATTCAATTCATTACTTTGATAAACAAAATAATCCCTTAACTCAATGTAATCATATTTTGTCTTCTGCTCTGTTCAGGTTGGCTCAACACTATCTTTGTAAATCTTTAATATCTTCTTTCGTACATGTCATACAGACTTGTGCTCTCATATGTGGCTTTGATATACATAGAATGATCCATGTTCAAGTGTGCATCCATTGAACCTTCTTCTATGAACTTCGCTAATCAACACTGTATCCGATTAGACTGGTAAACATTGTTATACTTAGACAATTTTCTAATGCACTCATACAAAATTGCTTCCTTTGATTATGCTATCTTCATGTGGAGTATATATTGCCATAACGACAACATTATGATATCCTACTTAGCCAAATTTCCAACAATCTCTCCCTTTGTCATTGGTGGAAACATATGGGAAAATTGGTTGAGTCCCAAAAAACTTAATTTACAAAAATTATGGCCATTAAAAAATGTGGATCTATATGTCTATATATATATATCTATCTACTTATTTCTCCAAAAAACTGATACTCCCCCTAAAAGTATACTTCATACTATATTTCATATCTATATCTTTTATATACATTCAATTTTCATACTATACTACTCCCCCTTTGACAACAATGACAAAGATGTCAATTCTATAAGTATGACAAAATTGTTTTACCTCATGATCTCAATATTGCAAGGTCAGAAGGCTTGCAACACAATCTAAAAAATTAGCTTCCAGGTTCTCTATTTCCTTGTTCCCTATCTTCTTCAATGAGTTTGAAATACTTAGTAATGCACATAGGCCAAAGGATGCTATTGTTAATATGATTTAGAACAACAGAGAGGGGGGGTGAATCAATTGTTCTCAGGTCCAGATGTATAAAAAAAACTTTAAAACTCTTCAACAAATTAGATCTGATAACCAATAACTACTCAGTCATTACTGATTTCATAACAAAAACATATAACAGTGCAGTCCACTTATACAATAGAATCTAACTTGCAAAACACAAAAATGTTCAAACCAAAACATTCCCACAAGTATCAACACTAGGATTTATAGTGGAAACCCAATTTGGGAAAAACCACTTTGTAACATGTTACTATTATGTTCACTCTTCTAAAGTGAGCTCGGTGAAAAGCTGACCTTGTCAAAGGTTACAAACACACTGTTAGGTGTGAACTGGTTAAAAGATTTAGACCACTCTGTTAAAAGTGTGCCTTGTTATAGGACTTACATACACTCCATTAGAATGCAACCTTGTTCAAAGGATTTATACCTATGATTGTTAGGTCAACCTCTATTAAAAGGATTTTGATTAATACAATGGTTAGAAAGTAGCAATAGTATTGATTTGAAAAAAATACAACTCACTTTGCAAATATCATATCCAATTTTGTACACATATGCTGGCTTACTAACTGTGAACCTTTTCCACCTCCATCACTGATCTACTCAGAACTCTCTTCAAGAAATCACAACACTTCTCCTTTAGCCTTCTCTACTTGTACAGTCAATAACATCAACAATATTTCCAGCATCCACACTCTTCAACCTCAACTTAGGTTTCCTTAATACTTCCTCTATTAGGTCAATACATCTTTTGCCACTTAATATCCTTCATAGATCTTAGGGTTAGGTCATATTCATTAAATCCATCCTACTTTATGTTCTTTGGCTATCCTTCTAAAAATATCTCAAATCTCTTAATAGATTTACAGTAAAACATTTTACAGTGCATTAAATGCTTTCATACAATCTATAAATAAAGTCAACGTGTTTTACATAATCCAAGAATTCAATGATGTCGACTGGAAATCTGAATTCTCCCACAAGTTTAAAATACTGATGCCCGTTCAATACTATTTTCAACTCCTCGGTCTTCATTAGAAAGCTCGGTCACCTCAAAAACTATTTCCTCAACTAATACTATCTTCCTCAGCAATTAACTGGTGTTCGGTCAACACTGAATTTACTCGGCAAATACTAGCTTAGTCAACACTAACATCACTTGGCTTAAACTATATTTCTTCACTTTTGCTCGGTTAAGCTACCAGTTTAGTCTTCATTCTTACTTAGATAAAAAAATACATTATCTTATCATTGTGCCACATAATCAAGTACTCATTGAAGTATCAAGATAACTCAACCATTCCTTAGATGCTATTGTCACCAACCTTGCCTTTCCCCTTAGCAACACTCAAATAGATATATTACTTTCTTAAATAGCAATAGTCTTACTAGTTAAGGTTTGACATCAATGACAATACAACAATTGCTTCAATTACAGTTTCCAACAATCTCCCTCTTTGGTATTGATGGAAACACCATATGAATATCACATGAATTACCAACCAATCCAAAACTTATTTGTCCATCAAAAATATTTATAATATCCTTAGCTTCATTCTGATAGAGAATCAATTAGCCATGCTTGTATGACCATCCACTGAATCTCTCTCTCTTACTTGATCTTCCATGAAAATTTTCATTTTTTGTATTCATCTGTGATCATCTCCCTCTTTGACAAAAATGCCAAAGTAGCAACTAAAACATACATCCTACAAATGTAGATATCATCTTGTTAGTTCAGTAACAATAATTTCTCCCTCTGTTATCTTCACTTATGACTTATTCTTGGCTTTGTTATGCTTTTCACAACTCTAGGCTACTCCTAAAGTGTGACATGTCTCTGCATCAACTTGTTAGATATTCTTTGCAACACATTTGATGCAATGCTCCTAGCTTGACTAGGCAGCCTCAGTTAGGGGAAGGACCCCTAATTGACTTCTCAGATATTAATGAGCTTCTTTAGGTAAAGCCTTAGTGAATATGTCTACTATTTATTTCTTTGTATTCACATATTCTATTCGGACCTCTTTATCTTGTACTAGTTCTCTCAAGTAATGATACTTGATGACAATGTGTTTGGTCTTTGTGTGCATCACTGGATTCTTAGAGATGTTGATAGTACTTGTGTTGTCATATAAAATGACAATTGGTTCAGTTATTTATTCTTTCATGCCTACCAACAATTGCTTTATCCATATCAAATTTGAACAGTTCATAGCTGTAGCCACATACTCGGCTTCAACAGTAGATTGGGAAATGCAATTTTGTTTCTTTCTTGTCTAGGAAACTAATCTCTATCCAAGAAAGAAAGCTCCACCACTAGTACTCTTTCTATCATCTACATTTCCTACCCAATCATAATCTGTATACACTCTTAGTTCAAACTTCTTATGCTTCTTATAGTACAATCCATAGTCAACAGTTCCCTTCAAATATCTCATGATTCTTTTGATAGCCATCATGTGAGTTTCCTTAGGATTGGTAGAGAATCTTGCCACAATCCCAATAGCTAGTGCAATATCTGGTCTACTATGTACATCATATTGTAGCTTTCCAATCATAGATCTATACAAAGTCTGGTTAACTTCTACATCATCATCATTTTTAGACAACTTTTGTCCAGTAGCCATGGGAGTACTTACTGGCCTTGAATCTTTCATACCAAAGGTTTTTAGTATCTCATGAACATATTTGGACTGGGTGATGAAAATTCCTTTCTCCATCTGATATACTTGTAAACCAACAAAAAATTTGATCTCCCCAAACATACTCATTTCAAATTCAGTTTGCATTTAATTTGAAAATTTCTTACACAAGGCATCTTGTCCACCAAATATAATATCATCTACAAAGATCTTAGCTGACAAGATTCCTTTACCTTCTTCATGTTTCATGTATAGATTACTTATGTCATTTTTCCTTGAGAATCCAATCTATATTAGGTAGTTGTGCAGTCTCTCATGCCATGCTCTAGGAGCTTGCTTTATTCTATATAGTGCTTTATTCAGTTTGCAAACCATGTGTCTTTTGTTTAGATCAAAAAATCCTTCTGGATGTTAAATATACACTTCTTCTTCTAATATACCATTTAAAAATGCAAACTTAACATCCATTTGGTATACCTTGAAATCTTTATAGGCAGCATATGCAAGCAGAGTTCTTACTCTTTCCAATCTAGCTATAGGGGAAAATGTCTCCCCATAATCTATTCCTTCTTCTTGTGCATAGCCTTTGCATACCAGCCTAGATTTGTTTCTTGTGATATGACTATGCTCATTTAGCTTATTACAAAATACCCACTTTGTCCCAATGACATTCTTAGGCTTCTTCAATCTAGGTAGACCTCTCACTTTATTTTCATTACTGATTTCTACCAGATTATCAAAGTTATTATGACATAGCCACTTATGCCATAACCAAATATCATCAAGTTGTGCAATCATACATGTTTCTTCGGATAGGTCTAGATAGAATAAATTACCTCTTATATGTTCTCCACTTCCAATCATCTCACCAGTGGCATCAAATATTTTGGCCTTCCTACGATGAAATTCCACTCGGTAGCCAGTGCTATTAAGTTGTGCAACACTCAACAGATTATAGTTACGACCCTCAACCCAATAAGCATTTTCACAAGTGATCTTATCAGTCAGCTTCATCAATCCTTTTCCTCTAACGGGACATGGTGCACCATTACCAAATTTCACACTTCTACCTTTATAATGATCTAAGGTATCAAATTTACTCTTGTCACCAGTCATATGATGTGAACAACCACTATCAATAATCCATTTATCATTTTTGTTCACATAAGATATCAATGCAATTTTCTCATCCTCATCAGATTCATCTTTCATTGCAACATAGACAACCTCAATTTAAAAATCATCACTATCAGTGTCAGTCTCTTCTTCAGCAATATAGCAGGATTTCTTACCTTTTCCTTTCTAGTCTGTGTATCTTCGATAACCTCTATCTTCTCTTTTGTCTTTATGCTTGTTATTTGTTTCTTCATCCTTATCATCCCTATCAGGACATCTAGAAGCTATATGACCAACTTTATTACATGAAAAACATATAATAGGGAGTTTACCTTTGTATCTTCCTTTTCCCCTTTTCAGTCTTCTAGCCATAAGAGCTTCTAGATCCTCAAGTTCTTCATTAGATGTGTCACTTTCACTTTCACTGATGCATCTTTCTTTTTCCTTCTTTGACTTACTCAGAACCATTTGTGACTTAAAAGCATATTCAACATTACCAATAGTGAATTTATTATAGTTAGAAAGTTCAAAAGTGGTAAGCTTACCAACCAAACTTTCCAAAGTAAGAGCATTGTTAGGGTTACATCTAGATTCCTGAATTGCTGAAATTTTGATTGCATAGATAGGACACAGAGTTCTCAATACTTTTCCTATTAAAATTTCATCATCAATAGTTCCATTTTCTCCTCTAATAGCATTTACAACTTCTTTTATTCTACCACAATATTGTGCAATGTTCTCACCTTCTTGCATTCTCATTTCATCAAATTTACCTCTTAGGCTCTCAGCTTTTCCTCTCAACACATTTATGTCACCGCCATAAATGTTTGCAAGGGTGTCCCATATTTGCTTTGCATTACTGCAGTCTTTGATGTCTTCAAATTTTTGATAACCTAGGGAAGACACAATCTCCAACATTGCTTGGTTATGCTCTTATTTAGATTTCATTTCCTCGGCAGTCAGAGGTGAAATAGGTGTGACATAATCATGCTCAATATAATACTTTGTAGAATCACCAATACCGGCCAGATGCAGCTTCATCAAGTTTTTCCATGCAAGGAAGTTCTCCTTATTTAGATTTGGTACCTCCTTCTTATACATCCTGATCATTTGCTTCAAGTACCTTCAAAATTGTTCTCTGTAAGTACCAATAGCTCTTATACCAATTATTAATATGATTTAGAAAAATAGAGAGGGGAGGTGAATCAGTTGTTCTCAGGTCCAGATGTATAAAACAAACTTTAAAACTCTTTAAAAAGTTAGATCTAATAACCAATAGCTACTCATTCATTATTGATTTCATAATAGAAATATATAATAGTGCAGTCCACTTATCCAATAGCATCTAACTTGTAAAACATAGAAATGTTCAAACCAAAACATTCACACAAGTATCAACACCAGGATTTATAGTGGAAACCATGATGAACTATAACTGATTCAAAAACTAATTGAAGATCTGTGATTAGAGATCATTGATTTTCTGATTAGATATGTAATATGATTAAATTAGTAATATGTTGTCATTAATGTCAACTAGTTTGACAACACTTATCTTGTAAGTTACTATACCTAAACATTTGTAGAAAAGGATTAAGAGAGATAAAGAATAGAAATATCTACATGAGGAAGATGTATCTAATAGATGATGATAATGAATACATTGGGTAACTTGTTGATGAGTCTATGACCTTATGTTATTGACTTGATTATGTTTCATTCATCTATGATGAGGAAAAGAGTTGAAAGACACAAGGTAGTGTGGTCGGTTGATGAAACATCATAGTATACAATGAGTAGTGTAGTGTATACCAAGCACAATATAAACTGAGCTTTTTTTCACCGACACATTTCTTTGTTAACCAAGAAAGAGAAAGGAACTAAATGATTAGTTTAGCTGATAAGATTGATGAGCTGTAAAGTACCTCATGATAGGAGATGTTGATAAAGTTTGTTACGAAGACCGGTGGCTAACAAAATTCAAGGAAGATCTAAAGGATGGATCAAAATGTGTTACTGACACATCAGCTGAGAAAGGTTTAAGCAGCAAAATGAACGAAGGAGATCAAGCAACAAAATCTAATGGAGGAGAATAAAATGGTTTACTTGTCTATTTAGGAGACATGAGTTTCATTATGAAACAAATGCCAGAAGAAGGAGACTACATAATTATCACATGAACAAGCTTCATGTATGCCTGATCAAACTAGTTAAGGAGAAAAAACCTACAGAGTTTATCGAGCGTTATAAAGCTATTATCGAGTGACAAAAAGTCATTCATTATTGTTGATACAAAATTGATATATTGATCAGAGGATGTGAATGAGCATAATATAGATCTAAACATCTACAATTGAAGTTGTATTGTAATCAGATCACCTACTGTTATAGTTTAACCATTGTATATAGACAAATCTCTTAACAAAGTGGACTAGGAAAGTCTTTTATGTATCATTCATAGAATGAACATTGTTATCCTATCAACCCCATAGTGAATGCTGGTTGGATGATAACGGTTGGTCTAAAATCCTCTAACAAGGTCACACCTCATAGTGTGTTTGTAACCTTTAACAGGGTTGGGTCTTAACTGACCTCACTTCAGAAGAGTGAATAATTTTTGGGTTGCGGGTCCAAGGTGGTTTTTCCCTTCATAGGGTTTCTAGGTTAAATTTTTTGTGTTATGTGTTCATTGTGGTGATTGTTTGTTATCATAATTTGCATATTACATGTTACATTTGATTAGTAATTATTATATGTTATTGACTAGTAATCAGTAAAAGCATAGATAGTATATTATTTTATGTTACCGAGCTACAAAAGTTTAAGTATCAGAGCTGTGGGTGCTTGGAATAGAGTTTTAAGGACTTTAGCACAAAGGTCTCAAAATGTTTAAGAGGGAAGTGCCAAAGCTAAACAAAGATAACTTCACAATATGGAAAAGTCAAATGAAGCTGCATATATCAGGGATTGGGACCTCTGCCCTAGATCTGATGGTGAATGGATACCTTGCACCGCTCATTGGTCCCTTGACCCTTGATCAACTAACAGACATGCATGAACATAATGTTAATATGATGGAAATTGATGCTACTTGTTCAGATGCTGAATTTGAAGACATCAAGAACTATACTACTGCTAAGCAGATGTGGGATAAACTTGCTCAAATTTATAGTGGTGATCCAAATGTCAAGAGAGAAAGAGTAGAAATCTTAAGAGGAATATTCGATCACATGAAGATTAAAGAAGGTGAAAATATTGTGCAGTACACAAATATAATAAAGGAGGTAGTTCACGCTATTAGAGCATCGAATGGAGTTATTGATGAAGACACTGTGGTAAGAAAAATTCTAAGGACATTATTGCCTATCTATTCCATCAAAATATCTACAATTCATGAAAATAGGTTAGCACCTAATAGCACACTCACTCTTGATAATCTGATTGGAAAGCTTACAATATTTGAATTGAATAATTATAATAATACTATTGTACCAAATGTTGAATCCTCTTTCATGACTTCTCTAAAGATTGGTAAGTCTAGTAGTAGAAATAAGAATGATGATAGTGATAGTTGTTAGGAATGAATGCTAAAGTTTTTGTCACCCATTCTGTAGTAGTTGTTGCATTCATGACTATGATTATCATTGATGTTAACACAGTGTTTTACCAAAGACTTGTAGAGAAGTAGATAGTGTTTTGATTAGTGCACATGGTATATTATAGTTGGAGCTATGCAACATTGAGCATATACTCTTTGATATGTTATATGTCTATGGTTAAGAGTGCAGATCATAATTATTTTATTTATGAAAGTTATGAGTATTTTGGTGGAAGCAGTATTCAAGCAGTGTTCCTAAGTAGTGGTTTTTTGAAATCGGATGATATCTCCTAATCGGGATGGAATCTAGCTTTGCATAGTTAAAGGGAAGTTAGAGACACATTGATAGTGATGTGGATAATAGCACACACTTTGAAGTCACACAAGTGAAGATTTATTATATTTGGAAGCTGACAGTTTTGTGTAATTTTGGTGTAGCATGTGGAATCTTTTATTTTGTAATTGTGTGCCGAATCATTTGTAATTATTTGAGTGTGGTATAAAGGAAGGAATGTTTTTCCTTGATGTAGAGAGTGTGATGTGATATGTGGTAAGAGTGTGGCATGAGAGTGGTTGATTATGAAGTTGTGAAAGTGAAATTGTGAAGGAAGACATGCGAAGTTCAGAGATCTAAAATTGAGATCTGATGTAGCAGTGAGTGTGGTTTGGCATAGTTAGAGAAAAGGTAACATATTATTCTATTGAATAATGCAAAGATTATTTGGACATCAAGTTTAGTGATCTTACCCTGAAGCTGTTTGGGCATTGGGTCCTTCTGTCTTCCATAACTCTTAATAGGGTTAGAATCTTTTAACAAGGATTCAGAATCTCCTAATAGGGATTTATATGTACTGAATGTATTTCATAAGACTCCTAACAAAGTCCATCCTTTCACAAGGAATATTCATATTAGTGCATCTTTTGTGGGCATCATTCCCACCGGGGTTTACTCTTTGATCAAGGGGTTCCCTAGTCAACATATCTTGTGTTATTGAGTAATTGTGTATGAATATCTTTCTATGGTTGGTAATTATATTACTTATATGTTTTAATGTTGTTGAAGATGGTAAACATTATAATTATTTGATAACTGATTCACCCCCCCCTCTCAGTTATCTTGGTGGACTTTACTTTCTAACAATTGGTATCATAGTAGTAGGTTCTTAAAAGAGAAGTTTAACAACTTAAGGAGATCCATGGTGAATTTCAGGAAAGAAAGCCCTAAGTTTGAAGGAGTAAATTTTGATAGTTGGAAAGAAAAGATGAAGACATATCTACTATGTTTAGGACTAGGTTATTGGTTGATTACAAAGAATGATAAGACTATCATTGAAGAAGATGATCTTGAGACATGTTCTAATGATGAGAGAGATCTATTCATCTATAACATACTTGCAAGAGAAGTACTTTTGATAGCACTTCTAGAGAATGAATATAGTCAGGTAAAATGTTTGAAAAAGTCTCATGAAATTTTGAAAGCTTTGCACTCTACTTTTGAAGGTGATGAACATGCAAAAAGAGTTAGATTACATAATTGGATATGTGCATTTAAAGATATAAGAATGTTGGAAGATGAATCTGTTAGAAGCTATATTGGTAGAATGTCAAAAATTGTTGCAGGGATAAAATCTTGTGGAGGAACAAAGACAGAGAATGAAGTGATATGGAAAATTTTGAGGACATTGACTCTTGTATTTAAGTAGACAACATAGATGATTGAACAAGTTATACCTTGTACTATGAACTTTACGAGAGAGACTCTTCTTGGAAGATTGGAAGCAGCAGAGATGAACCTGAGGTTATCAGGAGACTTACCTAGAATGGAGACAACATTCAATGCTCTTAGTGTTCACCCTACATTGTCAAGAAGCATCAGTGTGAGCAGAGATTATGCTAGCAACAACAGATCTAGAAATGAAGAAGACAAGAAGATTGAAGAAGGTATTGCCTTACTTGTGAAAAGAGAACCAGACGGTAAGAAAAATTTTAAATGTTGGACTTGTCAAGAATATGGTCTTTTTGCATCTAAATGTCCTAAGAGGGTTAAGAAGTACATAAATAATTTCAAGCCTAGAAGATCTAAGGAATGTTATTATGCTAATGATAAAGACCTTGAAGCTAGTATTGAAAGAACTTTAAGTGAAAGTGATACTGAGAATAATGATGAAATAGGATTTGTAGCAATTAAAGAATAAAATTTTGAAACTAACGTTAAGGAAGAAAAAGCCTTAGTTTCCCAAGTTGAAAAGAAAGCTGATTGGATTATAGACAATGGTTGTTCACATCATATGATTGGAGATATGAAAAAGTTCATAAAGTTTAACAATTATGATGAAGGAGTTGTTAGAGTTGGTAATAATGAACCTTGTTTGATTAAAGGTATAGGATCTATTACTCTTGATGGAAAGACTAATACTGATGATGTTTACTTTGTGGATGGATTGAAACATAATCTTTTGAGTGTTGGATAGTTATTTGATAAGGGATATCAAGTTTGGTTTACTGAGAAAACTTGTGTGATAAAGGATAAATATGGAAATCCGATTGGAACTAGATCTAGAACCAGAGGTAATGTATTTCAATTGAATTCTACTGAGATGAAATGTTTGATTACTAAGATTGATGATAGTTGGCTATGGCATAGAAGGTTTTGTCATATAAACTTTGATAATATTGTGAAAGTGAGTACTACACTTGTAGTAAGGTATTTGCCTAAAATTATGAAGCCTACTAACATGATTTGCAAAGAATGTGTGATGGCTAAGCAGAAGAGAAGTTCATTTCCTAGTAAGAAGTTCACATCGGTAAAGAAGTTGGAGATTATTCATATAGACTTGAGTGGTCCTACCAAGACTAGAGGATTCTATGGAGAAAGGTATTTTATGATTCTTGTTGATGATTTTACAAGAATGATGTGGATTGCATTTCTGAAAGAAAAATTTGAAGCATTTGATAAGTTTAAGATCATTAAGAACATTAAAGTTGAGAATGAATCTGGAATGAAGATTAAATGTTTGAGATCTGATAGAGGTGGTGAATTTACTTCCAGAAAGTTTAACACTTTTTGTGAAGTGAATGGTATTAAGATAGTTTTCAGCCCCTAGAACACCTGAACAAAATGGTATTGCAGAAAGAAGAAATAGATTAGTGACTGAAGCAGCAAGAGCTATGTTATTTGAGAATGATTTAGCCAAGACATTTTGGAGAGAAGCAGTGAATATAGTAGTATATACAATGAACAGAGTACAAATCAGAGTAGACACAGACAAGACACCTTATGAATTATGGTTTGGACATGCACCCTCAGTTAAGTATTTTAGAATTTTTGGAAGCAAATTTTATATAAAGAGAGATGATGATATTGGAAAGTTTGATCCTAGAAGTGATGAAGGTATTTTTCTTGGATATTCTTTGAAGAGCAAAGCATATAGATGTTACAATAAGAGAACTAAAACTATTGTTGAGCACACAAATGTTAAAGTTGATGAAAAGTTCAAAATTCAGGAAAGAATACTTGATTATGAATCTGATGAAGAAGCTTATCCTAAGCCTAACACTAAAACTACTAAATTATTCTATGAGACTGATAGTGAATTTTTGAATGAGAGTCATGTTGAAGAGACCAGAGAGGAATCTAGAGAAGAATCTATAGTTGAAGCAAGATCTGAGACTATGACACTAAATAGGTATTTATCAAGACATCATCCTGTTGAACAAGTTATTGGAAGTTTGGACAGAGGAGTTCTGACTTGGAATAAGGTACATTTATGTTTGATTTCTCAAATTGAACCTAAATCTACTAGTGAAGCTTGTGAAGATGAACATTGGATTAATGCTATGAGAGAAGAACTAGATCAGATAGGAAAGAACAAGACATGGGAATTGGTCCCTAGACCTAAAGATAAGAATGTAATTAGAACTAAATGGGTATTCAGAAATAAGATGAATGAACAAGGAGAAGTTGTAAGAAACAAAGCAAGATTGGTATGTAAGGGATACTCATAGCAAGAAGGAATTGACTATGAAGAGAATTTTACACCAGTAGTAAGAATTGAAGCAGTAAGAATGTTTTTTCCCTATGCAACTTTTAAGAAATTCAAAGTGTATCAGATGGATGTGAAGACAGCATTTCTAAATGGAGAATTGGAAGAAGAAGTCTACATTGAGCAGCCTGAAGGTTTTCCTTTGACTCAAGGAGACATGGTATGTAAACTAAAGAAAGCATTATATGGACTAAAGCAAGCACCTAGAACTTGGTATGAAAGACTGGATAAGTATTTGTTAAATTTTGGATTTGCTTAAGGAACAGCTGATAGCAATCTATACACAAAAGAAATTGAAAATGGTTTGTTGATTATAGTTATTTTTGTTGATGACATTATTTTTGGAGGAGAAGATGAGGCTAGTGACAAATTTGCTGATGAAATGAAGACTGAATTTGAAATGAGTATGATTGGTGAGATGAAATACTTTTTGGGATTATAGATAACACAAAATAATGATGGTATCTTTGTAAGTTAGAAAAAGTACTTGAATGATTTGCTGAAAAGATTTGGAATGGAGGACTGTAAACTAGTTGGAACACCTATGGTAACTGGACATAAGTTATCTAGCACAGATGAAACACTGATAGTTGAGCAGAAGAAATACAGATCCATGATTGGAGGATTGCAGTATTTGACACACACAAGACCAGATATAGCACATTCAGTTGGAATTGTAGCAAGATTTCAAGTTGAACCTAGAGAATCACATTATGTAGCAGTAAAGAGGATACTAAGATATTTAAGAGGCGCAATGGACTATGGATTGTGGTATGAAAAATTTGATGATTTTACCCTATTTGCATATATAGATGTTGATGGGGGAGGCAGTGTTGATGATAAGAAAAGCACCAGTGGAGGAGCATTTTTCCTTGGAGGAAGATTAGTTTTTTGGCTAAGCAAGAAGCAAAATTGTATTTCACAAAGCACAGCAAAAGCAGAGTATGTAGCAGTAGTAAATAGTTGTAACCAGATAATTTGGATGAAGCAGATGCTGAAGGATATTGAAATTAAATTTTTTGAACCTATTGTTATACATTGTGACAACACTAGTATAGTCAGTATGTCTAAGAATCTTGTACTACATTCTAAGACAAAACATATAGAGATCAAGTACATGTTGTAAGAGAGAAAGTTGCTGAGAAAGAAGTCAAACTGGAGTACATAAGCACAAAGGAACAGATAGCAGACATATTTACAAAGCCTTTACCTAAGGATACATTTGAGTATCTAAGAGGTATACTTAGGGTTATGCCCCAGCAGTTGGTTGCATCCGTATAGTAATATATGAGCCCTATCTTTCTTCTAGACTAGATGTTGGCACTTCATCTATGGGGGAGTATGTGTATTTGAGCTGAGTCATGAGGACTCTAGTAAATGTATTTTTTCTAAATAGTGTCTTTTGACATTGAGTTGTTGTTGACATAGTGATGAAATTTCTATCATTAATGTCAATGGGGGAGAAGTATGCATGAAAAACAATATGAGAGAACTTAACAGGGTAATGAAGCAAGATTTGATTGATGAAGAGGATTTGAAGAAGCAGTGTTATAGTATTCAATTTTTGGAACATTGGATGTTTTTCATCTATGTTGCCATCAATGCCAATGGGGGAGATTGTTAGGATTGAATGCTAAAGTGTTTGGCACCCATTCTTTAGTAGTTGTTGTTGCATTCATGACTATGATTGTCATTGATGTCAACACATTGTTTTACCGAAGACTTGCAGAGAAGCAGACAGTGTTTTGATTAGCGCACATGGTATATTGTAGTTGGAGCTATGCGACATTGAGGATATACTCTTTGATATGTTATATGTCTATGGTTAAGAGCGTAGTCAGTAATTCTTTTATTCATGAAATTTGTGAGCATTTTGGTGGAAGCATTATTCAGGCAGTGTTCTTGAGTGGTGGTTTTTGGAAATCGGATGATATCTCCTAATCAGGATGGAATCTGGCTTTGCGTAGTTAAAGAGAAGTTAGAGACACATTGATAGTGATGTGGATGATAGCACAAACTTCAAAGTCACATGAGTGAATATTTATTGTATTTGGAAGCCGACCATTTTATGTAATTTTGGTATAGCGTGTGGAATCTTTTATTTTATAATTGTGTGCCGACTCATTTGTAATTATTTGAGTGTGGTATAAAGGAAGGAATGTTTTTCCTTGTTTTAGAGAGTTTGATTTGATATGTGGTAAGAGTGTGGCATGAGAGTGGTTTATTATGAAGTTGTGAAAGTGAAATTGTGAAGGAAGACATGCGAAGTTCAAAGATTTGAAATTGAGATCTGATGTAGCAGTGAGTGCAGTTTGGAATAGTCAAAGAAGAGGTAACATATTATTCTATTGAATAATGCAAAGATTATTTAGACAGTGAGTTCAGTTATCTTACCCTGAAGCTATTTGGGCAGTGGGTCCTTCTATCTTCCATAACTCTTAACAGGGTTAGAATATTTTAACAAGGATTCAAAATCTCCTAACAGGGATTTATATGTACTGAATGTATTTCATAAGACTCCTAACAGAGTCCATCCTTTCAAAAAGAATATTCATATTAGTGCATCTTTTTTGGGCATCATTCCCACTAAGCTTTATTCTTTGATCAAGAGGTTCCCTAGTCAACATATCTTGTGTTATTGAGTAATTGTGTATGAATATCTTTCTATGGTTGGTAATTATATTGCTTATATGGTTTAATATTGTTGAAGATGGTAAAAGTTATAATTATCTGATAACTGATTCACCCCCCCCTCTCAGTTATCTTGGTGGACTTTACTTTCTAACAATAGAAATACTGATGATGAGCTTGATAAACTTGAAGCTCTTATGGCCAGAAGGTTACCTAAAGGAAAAGGAAGATATAGAGGCAAGTTACCTCTAGCATGCTTTAAATGTAAAGAAGTTGGTCGCATTGTTGCTAGATGTCCACACAAGAAAGATGATGATAGAACCAAAGACCAATCTAAAGGAAGCTATGGGAGAAGATAAAATAGAGGCTACTGACACTACACCAGAGACAACCGAGACAATAATGATAAAGGCAAGAAGGTATGCTACATTGCTGAGGAAGAAGATATCACCAATATTGACACTAATGATGATGTGGAGGTAGTATTTGTGGCAATGAAGGATGATTCCAAAGAAGATGAAAGGTATGTAGAGACAACACTTATCTCCAAGGTTAATTAAAATGATACATGGATCATAGATAGTGGCTGTACACATCACATGATTCGTGATGAAGAAAAATTTGATTATCTTGAAGAATACAATGCAGGATCTATAAGAATGGGTAATGATGCACCCTATATGGTAAGAGGTAAAGGATCCTTGATGATAAATGATAGATTAAAATGTGAAAATTCTTATTGGGTAAGAGGATTAAACTATAACTTGCTAAGTGTGGCATAGCTAAACAATTCAAGCCACCAAGTTGCATTTGAGAGTAAAAAGGTGAAAATATTTGATGATGGAGGAAGACTTGTTGGAACGGGTACACAATCCAGAGGTAATTTGTTTTATCTTGATAATGATCAATCTTCTTGTTTATTGATGAAAGATGAAGATGCATGATTGTGGCATAAGAGATTATGCTATGTGAATTTTGATAACATGATTAAGATCAGTAAAAGGAAAAGAGTTAGAGGTCTGCCTAACTTGTCAAAGCTTGATCATGTTATGTGTCATGAATGTCAGAAAGGTAAAATGACTAAGTCTAGTTTCAAAAGAAAAGATTATTCAATAAAGAAGATACTTGATTTGGTTCATACCGACCAATGAGAACTCAGAGTTATTATGGAGACAGATATTTTATTCTTTTTGTTGATGATTATACTAGGCTAATGACTATCATGTTTTTAAAAGAAAAATCTAAGGCATTCAAGATATTCAAGTCGTATAAAGAAAAAGTAGAAAAAGAGACTAGTAAAGAATTGAAATGCTTAAGATCTGATAGAGGATGTGAATTTATCTCTGATGAATTTACTAATTTTTGTAATGAGCATGGTATTAAAAGATGGGTCTCTGTACCAAGGACACCACAATAGAATGACATTACTGAAAGGAGGAATAGGTCAATTGTTGACTACACAAGGACATTAATGATAGAAAAGAATGTTGCACAGACATTCTGGAGAGAAGCTATCAACACAGCTGTTTATGTGCTAAACCGAGTGCAACTGAAGAAGGACACTAATAAGAAACCATGTGAGTTATGGTTTGGCGAACCCACTGTAAGTTATTTCAAGATTTTTGGAAGCAAATGTTTTATTCTAAAAGATGAAAGAAATAGAAATTTTGACTCAAAAGGTGAAGAAGGGATATTTCTAGGATATTCTAGTAAAAGTAAAGCATACAAGTGTCTGAATAGAGTTACTAATAAAATGATTGAAAGTACTAATGTTTGAGTTGATGAGTTTGATGATAAGAATGCAAAGGAAAGCATAAAGGAATGTGAGGACTATGGTAGATTCACTTATATTGAACAACCTAAGTACCTACCAATGCAGCAGACAGTGACAACCGGTCAGCAGGAAAACAATACCAAGGAATAGGAAAAAGAAACTGACAAGTAGGAAGGACCTACCGAGAAAGCAAATGAACCTGTATAGGATGAACAAGAAAGAAGAAATTAGATACTGGAAATTTTTGTTAGAAGACATCATCTTGAGACACAAATCATTGGAGACAGACAAGCTGGCATGAAAACAAGGAGTAAGACAAGACAAGATACATGTCTAGTTTGTGAATATGAACTGAAGAATGTAAAAGTTGCATTAGAAAATGATGAATGGGTTAATGCAATGAAAGAGGAAATAGAACATATAGAGAAGAACAAAACCTGGACCTTAGTACCTAGACCTAAAGATAAGAATTTTATCGGTACTAAGTGGATATTCAGAAACAAGAAAAATGAAAATGGAGAGGTAACAAGAAATAAAGCTAGATTGGTATACAAAGGATATGCACAGGAGGAATGAATTGATTATGGTGAAACATTTGCACCTGTTGCTAGATTAGAAGGAGTTAGAATGTTACTTGCATACGCTACACACAAAAAGTTCAAAGTTTATCAAATGGATGTCAAATCAGCATTTTTGAATGGAATACTTGAAGAAGTCTACATAGAACAACCAGAAGGGTTTGTTGATCTAGACAAGAAAGATATGGTATGTAGATTACATAAAGCTTTATATGGTTTGAAGCAAGCACCAAGAGCCTGGTATGAGAGGATGCATACTTATTTGTTAAGTATTGGATTTGTTAGAACAAGTGAGAACAACAATTTGTATATGAAAGGAGATACTAATGATACTATTCTTGTTGCTGAAATATTTGTGGATGACATTATATTTGGAGGTTTAGATAAAATCTATAAGGTATTTGTTGATGAAATGTTCTTTCTAGGACTACAAGTGATTCAGCAAAGTGATGGGATATTCATCACACAATCCAAATTTATCAAGTAAGTATTGAAGACATTTGGCATGGAAGATGTTAAACCTGTGGGAACACCGATGGCTACTAGATGTAAACTGACTAAGGAATTTGAAACTACAGAAGTAAACTAGACACTGTACTGATCTATAATTGGTAAGTTAATGTATGTAGCACATAGTAGACCAGACATAGCACATGTTGTGGGAATTGTTGCTAAATTTTCTACAAATCTTAGAGAGTCACACATGGTTGCTACAAAGAGAATCTTAAGATACCTGAAGAAAATAGAAGATTATGGACTATGGTATCCTAAGGACAAAAAATTTGAACTCAGAGTCTACACTGATGCTAATTGGGCTAGAAATGTGGATGACAGAAAAAATACCACTGGAGGAGTATTTTTCTTTGGTGAAAGACTTGTTACATGAACAAGTAAGAAGCAAGCTTGCATTTCTTAGTCTACAACTGAAGCAGAGTATGTTACTGCTACTAAAAACTATTCAAATATTGCATATATTAAGCAAGTATTGGAAGGTATGAATGAGATAATCACTGAGCTAGTGATTACATATTGTGACAACACCAGTGCAATAAACATTTCAAAGAATCCAGTGATGCATTCTAAAACAAAGCATATATCTATTAAGTATCACTACTTAAGAGAACAAGTATAAGAGAAGCAAGTGAAGCTAGAATTTGTTACATCTAAAGAACAACTTACAGACATATTTACAAAGCCTCTACCAAAGGATACATTTGAATACTTGAGGACTAGACTTGGGGCCCATCCCCTATCTATCGGTCACTAATGTGATCTCGATGTTGCATCAACCTAATCTTATCAAAAGATCATTCATGTTGATGCAGCATAGTTCACACTTTGGATCATGTCTAAGGTTGTGAAAATTTTGGATAACTGGAACAGATTGGCATATCAGTATATAGAGATACAAAGTATGCACTAGACAATGGAGAGTTACTTGGATACTACAGAGCTGTATGTTTATTTTTTTATTTGGAATTGTTTTCAAAGGGAGAGATAAACAATATGAAACAATATGCACTAATGAGAACACTAAAATCTATCTAAGGGAGAGACAAACTAAAAGAAATGAAGAGCACTGAAGATCAGTTACTGAGAACAAAAGAAGGAATTTGAGAGCTGAAATGATCATATCTACAAAATGTCAAAGGTGCATTGATAATGTTGTGGAGTAACATAGTGATTAAACATATTAAGCTAGGGAGATCTTGTACAACATTTTTTCACAGAGTTATAGAATACATGATTGGTATGTGTATGGTATATTTCATATTTCTTGAGTTTCCATCAATGCCAAAGGGAGAGATTGATGAACTAAAACTGATTCAGAACCTAATTGAAGATCTATGATTAGAGATCATTGAGTTGCTAATTAGATATGTAATATGATTAAATCAATAATATGTTATCATTGATGTCAACTAGTTTGACAACACTTATCTTGTAAGTTACTATACCTAAACATCTGTAGAAAAGGAGTAAGAGAGATGAAGAACATAAATATCTACATGAGGAAGATGTATATGATAGATGAGGATAAGAAATACATTGGGTAACTTGCTGATGAGTTTATGACCTTATGTTATTGACTTGATTATGTTTCATTCATCTATGATGAGGAAAAGAGCTAAAAGACACAAGGTAGTATGGTCGGTTGATGAAGCATCACAGTATACACCGAGTAGTGTAGTGTATACTAAGCATAGTATAAACTAAGCTTGTGTTCACTGACACATTTCTTTGTTAACCGAGCAAGAGAAAGGAACTAAATGATTATTTTAGCTGATAAGATTGATGAGTTGTAAAGTACCTCGTGATAGGAGATGTTGATAAAGTTTGTTATGAAGATCAAAGGCTAACAAAATTCAAGGAAGATATAAAGGATGTAATCAGAACGTGTTACTGACACATCAGCCAAGAAAGGCTTAAGCAGTAAAATGGAGGAAGGAGATCAAGCGGCAAAATCTAATGGAGGAGAAGAAAATGGTTTACTTGTCTATTTAGGAGACTTGAGTTTCATTATGAAACTAATGCTGAAAGAAGGAGACTACAGAATTATCACATGAACAAGCTTCATGTATGCCTAATCAAACTAGTTAAGGAGAACCGAACTGTAGATTTTATTGAGCATCAAAAAGCTATTACCGAGTGATAGTATGTCATTGATTATTGTTGATACAGAATTGATATATTGATCAGAGGATGTGAATGAGCATAATATAGATTTGAACATCTGCAATTGAAGTTGTATTGTAATCATATCACCTATTGTTACAATTTAACCATTGTATACAGACAAATCTCTTAACAGAGTGGACTAGGAAAGTCTTTTAAGTATCATTCATAGAATGAACATTGTTATCCTGTCAACCCTATAGTGAATGTTGGTTGGATGATAATGGTCGGTCTAAAATCCTCTAACAAGGTCACACCTCACAGTGTGTTTGTAACCTTTAATAAGGTTGGGTCTTTACTGACCTCACTTCAGAAGAGTGAACAATTTTTGGGTTGCCGGTCCCAGGTGGTTTTTCCCTTCACAGGGTTTCCATGTTAAATCTTTTGTGTTATGTGTTCATTGTGGTGATTTTTTGTTATCATACTTTTCATATTACATGTTAGATTTGATCAATAATCATTATATGTTATTGACTGGTAATCGATAAAAGCATAGACAATATAGTATTTTATCTTACCGAGCTGCAGAAGTTTAAGTAAATTATTTTGGATTATACATTTTGATTTGGGACTGTGGATAACTGATTCACCCCCCTCTCAGTTATTCTAACAATCCCAATTTGGGAAAAACCACTTTGTAACATGTTACTATTATGTTCACTCTTCTGAAGTGAGCTCGGTGAAAAGCCAACCCTGTCAAAGGTTACAAACACACTGTCAGGTGTGACCCGGTTAAAGGATTTAAACCACTTTGTTAAAAGTGTGCCTTGTTATAGGTCTTACATACACTCTATTATAATGCAACCTTGTTCAAAGGATTTATACCTATGACTGTTAATTCAACCTCTATTAAAAGGATTTTGACTGATACAATGATTAGAAAGTAGCAGTAGTATTGATCTGAAAAACATACAACTCACTTTGCAAATATCAGATCCAATTTCATACATATATGTTGGCTTACTAATTGTGAACCTTTGCCATCTCCATCACTGATCTACTCAGAACTCTCTTCAAGCAATCACAACACTTCTCCTTCAGCCTTCTCTGCTTGTACAGTCAATAACATCAACAATACTTCCAGCATCCACACTCTTCAACCTTAACTTAGGTTTCCTTAATACTTCCTCTATTAGGTCAATACATCTTTTTCTGCTTAATCTCCATCATAGATCTTAGGGTTAGGTCAAATTCATTGAATCCATCCTACTTTATGTTCTTCGGCTATCCTTCTAGAAATATCTCAAATCTCTCAATAGATTTACAATAAAATGTTTTGTAGTGCATTAGATGCTTTCATACAATCTATAAATAAAGTCAACATGTTTTACATAATCCATGAATTCAATGATGTCGGTTGGAAATCTAAATTCTCTCACAAATGTAAAATATGGATGCTCAGTCAATACTATTTTCAACTCTTCGGTCTTCATTAGAAAGCTCGATCACCTCAAAAACTATTTCCTCAGCTAATACTATCTTCCTCGGCAATTAACTGGTGTTCGGTCAACATTGGATTTACTTGGCATATACTAGCTCGGTTGACACTAACATCACTTGGATTAAACTAGATTTCTTCACTTTTGCTTGGTTAAGCCTACTAGTTTAGTCTTCATTCTTACTTAGATAAACAATACATTGTCTTATCATTGTGCCACATAATCAAGTACTCATTAAAGTATCAAGATAACTCAACCTTTCCTTAGGTGCTATTGTTACCAACTTTTCCTTTCCCCTTAGCAACACTCAAATAGATATAGTACTTTTTCAAATAGCAATAGTCTTACCAATTAAGGTTTGACATCAATGACAATACAACAATTGCTTCAATTGCAGTTTCCAACAGCTATTTCAACTGCCTTCAGATTATCATATGAAAATTTTTCATAAGATGTCTTTGATGAAAGACATTCTTCCAGTTGATTCTCCACAATACTGATCTTTAGTGATAAATAGTCTCTAAGTAGAGAAAATCTCTTCAATTTATTTTCCTTTTCATCCTTAAGAAGTCTCATGTCATCATATATTTTTCTTATCTTCCTCTCAATTTCTATGATCTTTGCATTAGGGCTATGCAAGTTATTTACTATCACTTGTAGTTCCACTTCTTTGTTCTTCAACTTCTCTGATATTTCAGATGTATGGCTATGGGATTGTGTACACTGAATGTACAATTATTTTCCTCTCTCTAAGAATATTCTCAATTCTTTTATGCATACATCCAAGTTATCTAAATCATTTCTGATATTCTAGCATACAACTTGAAATACTTGTGCATTGTGGGCTGCTTGGGCTTTGACTGTTGCAATGTCTGATAAATTTGTAAATTCCATGTCAAAATATTTCATACCTTATTTTTTTCTTTTTCTTGGAGATCAACCTCACTAACTTGACTTGATATAAAACTTTGAAGTTTACTGGTTACCTCTAGTAGTGCTCCTTCCAATCTTTTTACCTTTTTGTTCTTTCCAATTATTTTATTCAGAGATGAGATCAACTCTA
This sequence comes from Chamaecyparis obtusa, assembly GCA_027943335.1. Taxonomy (NCBI): domain Eukaryota; kingdom Viridiplantae; phylum Streptophyta; class Pinopsida; order Cupressales; family Cupressaceae; genus Chamaecyparis; species Chamaecyparis obtusa. Next base: position 1,405,107 of record BSBK01001544.1, on the reverse strand, counting down.
TTTAATCATCATCATCAACTTCTTGTCATAAGCTTGCAAACACTGATTCAATGGGTGGTTTATGTGATGCTTCTGATGTGACCTTTGATTTAGAAATAATTACTGACTGTTCCTGTTGCATTGCATGCACTTCTTTTGTTGCTTTAGTCTAAATTTATTCTTTTTCTTCTTTATTTTTTGCTACATCTTTTTTCTCATTAATTTCTGTCAAATTGCTAACATTGACTCCTTGGTCATTGAATGGGTTCTCTTCACTGTCTCAGGTCATATATGTGCCTTCAATGTTCATAGATTCATTTGTAATGTTGATGGAGGGTGGCAAAGCTATTGATGATTCAGTCTGATGTTCTACTTCAACTGCTTGATCAGATTCATTGAGTAAATCTTTTGGTCCAGAGGTCATTACCTTCACAACTAGTTCCTCTATTTCTTTGTTTATCTCCTCATAGTTTCCTCTCATTATCAATATTGTTCTTATCTTCCTTCTTAAATGAGTACTTAGGTTCCTCATTATTTCTTCAAAATGATTTTCATCTTTCATTTCATAGAGTTTTCTCACAAATATTTCTCTTATTCCTTTATCTTCTTCAATAGCTCTCTTCTTCATGTTTAACAATTTCTCATATAGATTGTCAGGGATCTTGCCTTTGATGTCTTCAAATTTCTTTTTTGCAAGGATCATATGTCTGAAAACTGCATTTCTAGGTTTAACTTCTTAAAGTTATCATACATCTCATAATACTTGTTCAACTTGGTGAAATCTCATTCATTTATGATCAAATGGTTTACTTTGTCTATTTTAGGCTTCCATTTCTTTTTGATGCTACCTGCCTCTTCATATATCTATAGCTTAACTACTGGTATCTTTACTCTTTACACTGGTTGAAAGATAGTCTTTTATCTTTTACCCGGTCCACTTTCCATCTTGGAATCATGATTTAGGGCTTTGCGTAGATCTGGCAAGAAATCCATCTCCAAATCCTACAAACTTCTCTTAATCTCCACTGGCTACCTCTCTATATCACTTGTAATCTCTTTAATGATCAACTAATATCAATCATCTACTTTTCTCCTTCAAATCTTTCAAGATACTAACATCACATTAAATTTCTTAAGTGCTTCATGCCAAAAAGTTGTTCTTGGTTACCTGCACAACTTCATTCTTTTTGTGTACTCACATACATGTTTATAAACTCATGCGCTCTTAACCATAGCTTTATTATATCATATACTAGCTCATATTAACTTTGCAAGACTTAATTCAATCTACTCTAAGTTCTACACTATTATGATGCCTTACTCTAATACATAGTTCATGAAATAAATGCTTAATTGCTTTGAGATGAATTAGGAAATGAATGACACTTACTCTCAGGTACTTCACCTATCTAATTTCCCAGTATGTTGAGTGTGCTCTCTTGATCTTTGGCTTTAACAAACTCAACTTCTTCCAAGTTACTGTAGCATTCTCTCTGACTGTTGTTTGCACTCACATTTCTCCTTGTGTATAGTTTCTAGGATTAGGGTTTCTCATGTTGTTCATTCTACAAAATCTCACTGTGTGACCAAAATTGTTGCATATCTAACAAACAACTCCATTGTTTCCATATCTCGGTCCTGATTAATTGATTTGGAATCTATAATTTTTGGCAATATGTCCAATCTTATTGCATCTATAACATACAACTTTTTTCCTTTTGTTCATGTCTCCAATAGGTCTTTTATCTGCAGGGTTAGTATCTCTAAACATTCTACTATTATTATTATCATTAGCTCTAGGTTTCTTATAATCAATAGCTCTATGTCCAAAACCATGACAATTATAACAATAACCAGAGATAGGTTTGAATTGATTACTTATACAATCTCTTTTCATATCTCCAAAAGAATTTCATGAAAAACATCTACCTTTGAATTCTCTTTGCATATCTTTAGGTGGTTCATCTTGCTTAGGTGGATTAGGTATATCTTCAGATTTGTTATCTTCATCAGACTTCTTTTCATCTTTATTCTTAGAGTGTTCTGGATCTCGTTCCTTGCACTCCTTAATCTTCTTTGGGAACATATCTTCAAGGTATCCAAGACCGGTTTTATCATAAGACGGTTTCTAATAAGACATTTGTTCATCAATCTTTTCACACCAGAATACAATTTCTTAAGATGTTGTTTAGACTGAGTTTGTTCTCCTTTCACAATTGTATTGTACTTCTCAAGTTCATCATACTGCAATTTTTTTTCTCAAGTTCAGATGTCACTTTGGTAAATTTAGATCTCAGATCTACATTCTCAAATTTCAAATTTGATTCATCTTTTCTATTGATATCTTTTAGGCTTAACTTTAGATCTACAATCTTTAGTTCATGTTTAAGGATCTCATTTTCTTTCTTCAGTTTTGAAACTTTATCACAATCCTTGACTTGAATTTTAGGTTCTTTCTTTGATTTTAGATCTTGTATCTTTTCTTTCAGTTTCTCAATGTAGTTTTTGCATCATCATATTTCTTTTTTAGAGTATCTCTTTCTTCAGTAAGAATATCAATTTTTTCAAGAGCTTCATCAAGATTCTTCTGCAACTAATCCATATCCATAGAGATCTTACTCAAGCTGTTAGGCTTTCTCTGAATAACTTTGTTCTGAGTAACTAAGCTCTGATACCAATTGTTAGAAATAGGAAATACTGAGAGGGGGGGTGAATAAGTATTTCACAAACTTTTACTTGTTCCCAATTATGGATATAAGAAATTAACTTGAAGCTTGCATAAGAAACTAAACTAAGTAAACTGAATAACAAGCATAGCAATAAAACAAATGAACTCATAACACCATGTTTGTTCTCAAGGAAACTCTAGCCAAGGGAAAATCCTAGTGGGGATGGTACCTACAACTGATCCACTAATCAAAAGTATCTGGTTAATGATGTTGACCCTATTAGGAGTCTATTACATACATATAGTGTCTCTATCCTGGTTAAGGGACTCTAGGCCTTGTTAGAAGCCTCAAACATGTTAGGAGTTTCTATTACAAAATAGAATGTTTGCAAGATGAGATCACTGCCCAAACATGCAATTTATAATCATAGCTTCTGATACAAAGGTAAAATACAAAACCCTTTATTGTTGTTGAATAGCTTTCCTATTCTGATCTAGCTTTGTAGGCTCTTCGCTTTCATATACAGTTCTTACTTGCTTTCTTCTTACAATATACAACTTTTCATCATATATCACCTTATTACAATTACTTTTTGTAACTTGTGTACATTTTTCATTACATAATACTTACATATATACAAGTTATTATAATAAATAACTTTTAGTCGGCTTACAATACGTATAATCTTCTCAAAATATAAAATCAATTCATGCTGCCTTAGGGTAAACATCTAGGATGTCATCCCTAACTAGTCAAGTCATTATTTTGATAAAAAAAATAATCCCTTAACTCAATGTAATCATATTCTATCTTTTGCTTTGTTCAGGTCAGCTCAACATTGTCTCTATAAATTTTTAATATCTTCTTTTGTACATGTTGTACAGACTTCTGGTCTCATATGTGGCTTTGATATACATAGAATGATTCATGTTCAAGTGTGCATGCACTAAACCTTCTTTTGTGAATGCCGCTAATCAAAATTGTCCCCAATTAGACTGGTAAACACTTATGTACTTAGACAATTTTCTAATGTGCTCATACAAAACTGCTTCCTTCGATTATGATATCTTCATGCTGAGTATATATTTCCATAATGATAACATTCTGATATCCTACTTAGTCAAATTGCCAACATCTTATTACAATTGAAAAATTTCAAAGGTAGCTTACCTTGGTATTTTTATGCAAGAGCATCCTGGGTGTAAGAGCAATCTTGCATCACCCAAAAATATTTCTGGTTTTTTCTCTTCAATAAGGGCTATCTTATGCAGAGCTGCTATTTATGGAAACTAACTATTTTTAGTAAGTTGGTCATATGATCTCGAAATGTTTCGATTTCACAGTTGGAGGTTCATCTTAGTCATTTCAGCCTACCAATTGAGTTTTATTGCCACATCATCTGTATTGGTGAAGATATTGAGGTTTTTGGGTATGAAATCTTTCAGGTCAATTTTGAATGCCTAAGAGGCTCCGGATCACGATCGACCCCCAGTTGACTAATGCTTGCACATGTCAGGCATTGTAGATCTTGTCATGGTGTTTCCAAAAAGTGGTTACAATAGACAAATGAAGCTACGGTTACAAAGTTATGGCTTCTAGAAGTTGGGTTACCTAAAAACATTTTTGTATTTTCTTTGAGCTGACCCTATTGTAATAATTGTAAAAATAAAATAATTCCATGTTTAGTTGGCCTAAAAGGCTAAATTTATGGAACCTTCTCTGGCGGTGGAAATTGCCTATATAAGGAAGGCCCGTAGTGTTGTCTTAAGCAGTTTGGGGTAGTTCTAGGTAGTAGATCTGGGTATTGATTTGAGGCTTTGTCCTACATAATATTGTAAGGGACTGCCCATGTGGATTTGCATATTGTAATTCTAAAAGTTTGTAATTCCACATTTGTGGAGATAATAAGAAGCCCATTTTTTGTTCTTTCATATTGTTGTTGTTTCTTTGTTTTTGTTATGTGTTTGTGGTATTAAGGGAAGCACCATTCATCAAGTGGTATCAAAGTAGGAGTTCCTGAGTGTGTAAACAAATCACTGACTGTGAGGCAATTTGCACCAAGATCGTGGTTAGGGTTTCAGTAAGCAACACAAAAATGCCTCCATGAAGGGAATGTGGTGGAAGAGTTGGTGTTGTAACATGTGAGGTTAGAGAACTATAGAGACAAGTGTGAGCATTGCAAGAGGAGATTCACAAATGAATGAATCTTAATGTTAGAGATGAAAGTGAGAATGAAGTCGAGGGAGAAGGAAATTATGATCAGGAAGGAGAAGTCAAAGTTTTGAATCAAGAAGATGAAAGACTTTTCCAAGCCATTTTGAAGATTGGGAAATGACCTAAGATTGAGGTCCCGACATTTTTCAGAAATCTTAACCCAAAGGAATTGATCGACTAGATCAATGAATGTGAAGAATATTTTGATTATAAAGATATCGAGGATCCTGATTGGGTCAAGTTTGTGAAGGCTAGAATGAAGTGTCATGTGAAGATTCAGTGGCAAGAGATTCAATTGGAGTGAAATCGAAGAGGAAAGGATAAAATCATAAGATGGGAGTGGATGGTGGATAATTTAAAGTGATAATTCATCCCTATTGATTATGAGCTTGACCTACTAAAGAAAATTCAAAGTTTGAAGCAAGCGGGATGATCTGTTCAGGAGTATATAGAGGAGTTCTATCAAATCCTCATCAGAACAGGCCATGCGAAAGCTGATAAGGAGAAAGTTGCCTATTACCTTAATGGGTTGAGGCCAAGCATTCAAGAGGAGATGAATCTAGTTTGAATGAACAGTATTGAAGAGGCATACTAGTTTTCCCTAAAAGTAGAGGAAAATCTCAACAAGAAGTTCAAGAGAAGATAAAATGGAAGAGGTCACGGTGGATGATCTGGTGGATGGTCATATGGAGGCCAAAACGAAGATCCAAAAAAGAAGGATGAGGCCAGTAGCAGTCAAAATCAAAGAGGAAACAATTTCAATCATTTCCAAGATCAGAACAATAGAGATTAGAGAGGAAGAGGAAGAGGACAAGGTTCAGGAAGAGGAGGCTTTCATGGAACATGTTTTCACTGTGGAGAAGAAGGTCATAGGGCATTTGAATGTCCTCAATGCTAAGGAAGGATGGATAGGAGGAATGAAGGCCAGGCCAAAGTGGCACATGTAGATGAAGATGCGAGATCCTCAAATTTTGAAGATGTTGAATGAGGAGAAACATTGATTAATAGAAGAGTCCTACTGAGTGCTGAGAATGAACCTAAACAAACGAGGAGCCTATTTCACACTAGATGCAAGTGTGAGGGTAAATGTTGTGATGTGATTATTGATAGTGGAAGCACTGACAATTTGGTGTTAGAAGAGATGGTGACAAAGTTGAAGCTCAAGAGATAAAAACACCCACATCCATACTAGATTACCTAGGTGCAGGATGACCACAAGGTCATGGTCTGTGAACAGTGCCAAGTAAAGTTCAAGATTGGTGAGTACCATGATGAGTTACTATGTGATATCATACCTATGGATGTATGTCATATGTTGTTGGGTAGACCTTGGTAGTTTGATAGATGTGTTCTACACAATGGTCGTGCGAATACCTATTCCCTGACAAAGGATGGAGTGTGACATAAGATAAAGATATTGAAGGAGACCGAAGAAAAGGTATGTGGTCATGCAAGAATAAATTTTATTAATGGAAGAAAATTCCTAGATGGTATGAGGCATGAGCATATGTGTTTTTCTTTAATTCCAAAAGCTGGTAAAGAGGAAGTAGAGGATGTACCTGTAGAGATTGCAAATTTGTTGAATGAGTTTTAGGATATTGTATCTGATAATGTACCTGATGGATTACCACTGGTAAGAAAGATCAGTCATCAGATGGATTTGATTCCAAGAGCCAGTTTGCCAAATAAGGTAGCACACAACATGACACCAGTAGAAAGTGAAGAGTTGAACAGATAAGTACATGAGTTATTGCAGAAGGGGTTGATTCGAGAGATTCTGAGTTCCTATACTGTACCAGCGGTATTAGCATCGAAGAAGAATGAAAAATAAAGGATGTGTACAGATTCTAGAGCAATAAACAAGATCACAATCAAGTATAGGTTTCCATTTCCACGAATGGATGATATTATGGATTGTTTGAGTGGAGTTGTGTATTTCTCAAATATAGCTCTGAAAAGTGGATATCACTAGATTTAGATCAGAGAAGGAGATGAGTGGAAGACTACCTTCAAGAAAAAGGAAGGATTGTATGAGTGGTTAGTCATGCCTTTTGGCCTAACCAATGCACTAAGCACTTTCATGCGGCTCATGAACAAGGTTTTAAAATAATTTCTTGGTAAGTTTGTCATTGTTTACCTAGATGATATTTTGATCTTTAGCAAGACATTGGAGGAACATATGATGCATATTCGTATGGTGTTTGAGAATTTAAGAGATGAGAAATTGTTGATTAATTTGAAGAAGTGTAGTTTTGTGAAGAAGGAGTTAGTGTATTTAGGATTTGTAGTTTCAGCAGAAGGTTTGAAAATGGACCCAGATAAAGTACAAGCTATCCTTGAATGGCCTACTCCAAGGAGTGCTACTGAGGTTAGATCTTTTCATGGTTTGGCTAGATTTTATAGAAATTTTATTTAAAATTTTAGCAGTATTTGTGGACCCTTGACTGAAACAATGAGAGGGGATAGAAAAGAGTTCAAGTGGACTAATGGGGCAGATAAGAGTTTTAAACTGTTGAAACAAAAAGTTACAGAATAACCTGTTTTAGCACTTCTAGATTTTAATAAGGTGTTTCAAGTAGATTGTGATGCTAGTGGTACTGCAATAGGAGCTATTATGAGCCAAGAAGGTAAACCTATTGCTTATTTCAGTGAGAAGTTAAATGATGCTAAGAGGAAATATTATGTTTATGATCAAGAATTTTATGCTATAGTTCAGGCATTGAAGAAGTGGAGACACTATCTGCTTCGTAAGGAGTTTGTTTTGTATACTGATCATCAAGCTTTGCAATATTTGAATAATCAAGGAAAGTTGAATCAAAGACATTTGAAATGGGTTGAGTTTTTGCAGAGTTATACGTTTGTTTTGAAACACAAAAGTGGAAAGTCTAACAGGGTTGCAAATGCGCTTAGCAGAAGGAAACTATTGCTGACAGAGATGGAGATTGAGGTGGTTGGGTTCAAGGAACTCAATAATTTTTATTCAGAGGATCCTGATTTTGGTGAAGCTTGGAAAGCATGTAAAGAACCTGTTACTCTAGATAGAACAAAGTGGCTAGATTTCATCATTCAAGATGTTATGCTATTCAGAGAGAGTTAGCTGTGCATTCCAAGAAGTTCTATGAGGGAGAATCTCATGAAGGAGAAGCATAGCGGAGGATTGGCTAGACATTTTGGTTGAGATAAAACCCTTGCTTTGGTTAGTGAGAATTATTATTGGCCACAGTTGCAGCAAGATGTCAAGAAGTTTGTATAGAGTTGCAGAGTATGTCAGATGGTGAAAGGAGTGAAGCAGAATATAGGGTTGTATCAGCCATTACCTGTACCAGAGAAGCCTTGCGAGGATATCAGTAAGGAATTTTTTCTTGGTTTACCAAGGACACGATGGGGACATGATTCAATTTTTGTGGTGGTTGACAGATTTTCAAAGATGGCACATTTTATTCCCTGCAAGAAGACTAATGATGTTGTTCATGTAGCAGAATTATTTTTCAGAGAAGTGGTGAGACTACATGGTTTTCCAAAGAGTATAGCTTCAGATAGGGTCACTAAGTTCATTGGATATTTCTAGCATACATTATGGAAGAAGTTGAAGATAGATTTGAAGTTCAGTTCATCATATCATCCACAGACTGATGGACAGATAGAGGTGGTGAATAGGAGTTTGAGGAATTTGCTGAGATGTTTGGTTGGAGATAAGCCAACAAGATGGGATTTTATTTTACCATAGGAAGAATTTGCATACAATAACTCTGTCAACAGAAGTATTGATAAATCAACATTCCAGATTGTATATGGGAATAGTCCCAGAAATGCATCTGAGTTGAGAAAGATAGATAAAGCAGAGATAAGTAGTGTTGAAGCTGAAGATTTTGTAAAACATTTGAAGAACATCCATGAGGAGGTGAGGAATCACATTACCAAGATGAATGCGTAGTATAAGGCTAAGGTAGATGCAAAAAGGAGGCATAAGGAATTTTAGGTTGGAGATGAAGTCATGGTTCATTTGCGGAAGGAGCGATTTCTAGTTGGTACATATAACAAGCTGAAAATGAAGAAGTTTGGGCCATGTAAGATACTAAAGAAGCATGATTCAGGAAATGCATATGAGGTCGAGTTGCCTACTAAGCTGAGTATTTCACCAGTATTTAATGTTTCAGATCTGACAAAGTATCATGAAGGAGGTTTTGAAGATGAAGTTACAGCAGCATAGTGGAGTATTCCAACAACCAATTCAGATATCAAGGAGATTGAAGACATACTAGATAGTCATGTTGGCAGAAGCACAAGGAACAAGACATATGAAGAGTATTTGGTCAAATAGAAAGGACAACCTGTTGAAGATTCATCATGGCTAACAAAGGAGGAGGCTAACTGTCTTAGTTTTCCTCTACACACCTGAGTCGTGACAAGGTCACTTCTCAAATTACCTCAGGTGTCTGATGCAGGAGCATCCTGGGTGTAAGAGCAATCTTGCATCACCCAAAAATGTTTCTCTTTTTTCTTTTGAATAAGGGCTATCTTGTGTGGAGCTACTATTTATGGAAACTTACTATTTTTAGTAAGTTGGTCATATGATCTTGAAATGTTCTGATTTCATGGTTGGAGGTTCATCTTAGTCATTCCAGCCTACCAGTTGAGTTTCATTGTCACATCATTTGTATTGGAGAAGTTATTGAGGTTTTTGGGTATGAAATCTTTCTGGTCAATTTTAAAGGCCTTAGAGGCTCTAGATCATGATCGACCCCTAGCTAACTGGTGCTTGCACATGTCAGGCACTGTAGAGCTTATCATGGCATTTCTAAAAAGTGGTTACAATAGAAAAATGGAGCTACGGTTAAAAAGTTATGGCCTTCAAAAGTTGGGTTACCTAAAAACATATTTTGTATTTTCTTTGAGCTGACCCTATTGTAATAATTGTAAAAATAAAATAATTCTATGTTTAGTCGGCCTAAAAGGCTAAATTTCTAGAATCTTCTCGGGCGGTGGAAATTGCCTATATAAGAAAGGCCCATAGTGTTGTCTTAGGCAGTTCAGGGTAGTTCTGGGTAGTAGATCTAGGTATTGATTCAAGGCTTTTTCCTATAGAATATTGTAAGGGAATGCCCATGTGGCTTTGCATATTGTAATTCTAAAAGTTTTTAATTCCACATTTGTGGAGATAATAAGAAGCCCATTTTTTGTTTTTGCATATTGTTGTTGCTTCTCTATTTATGTTATGTGTTTGTGGTATTAAGGGGAGAACCCTTCATCATATTTATCTTTTACTCCTCGTAGTTGCCTAGCTAATAAAGCTTCAAATTATTCTTGTTTTCTTTCCTCTTCAAATAGAATTTCTAGATCATTCTTGAAAATTTGAAACCTTTCACTTGCACTACTTACATAACCATCACTAGATCTAGACTCTCTATAATTTCCAATGTTCAAAGTGTTACCATAATGGATTGTAATGTTGAAGATTGATTATCTGATGGTGATGATGATGAAGACCCACCAAGAATAGAGGAATACATGATAGTAGAAAGGTTATATTAGTTATTGTCTTTTCATTGATGTCAAGCAATTAATTTATGGTTTATATTATGTTTCCATATCATTCGGTAATGATATAAGTTGAATGAGTTAAGAAGACAAAGAAATGAGATGTTGTGAAGTTGAAAAAATTAAATGGGCAACTAGTACAAATTGGACAACGATTAGATTATGTTGATATAATTGTTTTCTATGTAACATATGATAATGTTAAGTCAGTAAAGCATGATGATGAAGATTTGTCAAGTCTATAAGTTAAGTTTTTTTGGCTACTGAGAAAGATATGTCACTTGGTGAAGATAAATGGTAAAAAGGAAGTAAATCAATAAAGGAAAAGGAACCAAAGGCATTAAAAAGAAAGGAAAGGTTTAGGCACCAAGAAAAGTTAATCGAAATACAAATGGAGGACACCAAGTGAGGAACAAATATTAAATTAGGATTGAATTGACATTTAATGATTAGCTACGATGAGCTGGATGATCATGATGATGAAGAAATTTAGTTACAAGAGATCTACAGATAGGAAAGTTCAAGGTGAATATCTATGTCAAGGTCTAAATGGAAAAAAGAGAAGGAACAAGTTTCAAGAAAGTTCAAGTTCCTAGGTGAAAAGAAAACATGTTACCAAGATCCAGATTCAATGTATAGTGAATTGGATAGTTAAGATTGATTAAAGGAAAATGTAATAGAGGAGATTAAGATGAAAAAAATGTCTATATGAAGGATGGATTTGTATGAACAAATGGTTAGAAAATTGAATAGTTGAAGGGTCACCAATTGTTGTAGTGAAGAAGGAATAGAGAGATTCTGAGTGAAAAAAAAGGATTTGATAAAGTGTTGATGTCAGTGGATAATGGATAATTAAATTGAAGATTGAAAAGCACACAAAGGATCTAATTAATAAAAGATAGTTGCAAATCTATAAGTTAATTTATTTACTATTTCCTACTAGCATTTGTAACAAAGAAATCTCTTAACAAAGTGGACTTAACAGTCTTATTGTAAAATCCTTCAAAAAGGTAATAGTCTAAACAATGTTTCAATCCCTCTAACAAGGCCACTCCTAGCAGGATGAAGATCCTAACAAATCTGAGGTAAATACATTAATTGGGTCACACCTAACAATGTGCATTCTAATCCTTAACCAGATTGGCTCTTAACTGGGCATACTTCAAAAGAGTATTTTCTTAGTGGGTGACAATTCTCACAGTGGTTTTTCCCAAATCTAAGTTTCCACATTAAATACCGGTGTTACATGTGATGCATTATTTGTGTGAATGATTTACTAATTGCTATAATTTATTTACTATTTTTGGTAAATAGTGGTGTGTTTTATTGAGTTGCTACCAAGTTAATCAAAGAATAGGTTTTTAGGTATTTGGAATCAATGATTATAGATTCACCCCCCCCCACTCCTCTCTATAATCCAACACAAAGATGACTTGAATGTAGAATAAATCTTAGTAGTTTCATGTAAACTATTTTCAAAATGATTTAGCCCAAAAGAAACCAACTTACCAATTGTAGAATCCAGTGAAACATGCATCTAACGAATGGATCTCAGTTCTTGTATTGCAGACACTCAAATGGAATATATAGGAAACAATTTCTTGAGAATTTTTCATGTTACATCTTCTTCTTCTACATGTCCTCCAGTACCTTTGATAGCACTCACAACTTCCTTCAATCTTGATACCAATTGTTGGAATACTGAGAGGGGGGTGAATTATTAATTATTAATTTCTTAAACCTTAAAAACTTTAACTTTGATTCAACTCGGTAAGGAAAACTTCAATAGTAACTGATATTAACTTTTTCAATCGGAGACTTTAAGTAATCAACAAATAACATGCACAATAAACATTCAACAGATTTGAATCCATTATTTAACATGGAAACCCAATTTGGGAAAAACCATTGTGGGAATTGTCACCCATTGATCAAAATACTCTTCTAAAGTATGTTGAGTTGAAAACTAGTCCTATTAAAAATTATAATGCACATTGTTAAATGTGACCCTATTAGGGGATTTGCCTCAAATCTGTTAGGATCTACACCTATTAGGAGTGGTCTGGTTAAAGGTCTTTAAACACTATTCTATAATGTCACCTCTCTCAAGTATTTACTATAATACTATTAATTCCACTTGGTTAAGATATTTTCCTACTACAAATTTTAATAAGCAACAATATAAAACTTGATCTGTAAATCTGCAACTGCCTCTTACTTAGTCAAATCCCTTATGCGCACTTTTTCTTCACTTCATTCTTTCATTCTTCATTGGCCTCAACACTTCATCAATCTCTGTTTGTAGACTTAGATTTCAACCTTTTCCTTCTTCAATGCATCACTCGATTACTCATCCACACTTAAACTTACCATCTTTTTTTTCATTCAATCTCATCTTTTATATAGACTTTTTTTTGCCTCTTAATATCCTTGATTAGGTTTTCCTTTATTTATTCTCAACTGTGAGATCAATAGGTGAACCTCCACTGATCAAAGGAGAAAGAAGTCATCATCTTATTTTATCTCAATGGGTAAAGTGAATCTAAGTTTTCATATAGTCATCAGATGAGCATATGTCAATGTTATCAATTTTAATAAAATATTTGATTCTTTTCATTAGAGGGAGTTGAGGATATCAAATTTATATCATGAGTATTTTTTTGTTCATCATCATTAAGAGAAGTAAAGAAAGAGAGTGCATAAATGACAATAGCTTCTATTTCATGATAAATTCTCTGTTTCATCATAATGGTAAAGAGGTATGCACATGAGAGATACAATTTTTGAAATGCTTTATTTCTATTAGAAATTGAAAGAAGTAACAGGAGGTCCACACAAGCCATGGATATAGCCAATCCAATATAACATGATAAGAATGATAAAATTCAAATGACATGGAGAAAAAAGGGAAGTGGGAGAGTTCATATCCATCATTACCTAGAATGTTTGATGACTTGATCCTAGTTGGATCTGATCCATCTCATTCCCAAGATCTAAAGGTTTCTAGAAGGAGTTGATAAGTTTTTTTAGAGCTCTGGATATGGATATTTCAAAAGTCTTGCCACCAGAACATTATCATACTCCTCATGGCATATAGAATTGGCTATGAACATGAATGTGTAGAAGTGAGAAGCATGAAAAAGAAGCACCATAAATGGAAAAGAGACCCATCCTTTTATTCTAACATTGTTTGTTTCATGTGCAGATATAGGAATGGAGATTCTAAGTTATTGAAGGGACATGCCCCATATGCGTGAAACCTTCTAGCTTAATTCACAGATCTTTTGAAGACTGAACAAACTATTAAAGGGACATAGTTTTATTCTATGAAACCTTTTAGTCTACCATCTACCAAGCTACAAAAGTATAAGATAGTGAGCCATGAAAGGGACATGCACTTGTTGTATGAAACCTTTAGGTTGAATCAGATAAATATCAACAAAGAAAAAATTTATTGTCCTATGTGAAATATCAAAATGAGGTATTCTTACATATTCTAGAAGAAACAACTGATCCATAATCACATCACATGAATATAAGCATGACAAGATATAGGTTCAGAAGAAATTATCTTATCATTCCATAGAAAAGAAGGCAATATATGAAAGGAGACAACATGATAAAAGCACACGAAAGAACATTATTTACAAGCAATGGAGTGTCATCATGACAGTAAGGACACAAGACACAAAGATAGTCTGCAATAACACTCACACTAAAAGGCACTACAAGGAATCTTCTATAGACTGCCTTTCTACTATAGCAAGTGTATATCATGTCATTTCAATGATAGGAAGGTGGTTGCATAATGTCACAAGGATATAGGAATGAAATGAAACTATGGGAATGACTATCACAGAAAAAAAATTTCAAGAAGAGATCAAGCTGATTAAAACACATTGAAATACTTCAAAATATGCCTATACATGGTGGATATTGAAGCCAGTGTCATTGCATTAAAGGAAGAGATCCAGGAATCATAGAGGGAAAGCCATGTAAGTCACCAAAAACCTTACAAGGGTGGCGCTATAGTAGCGAAGCATGATGGAGATGTAAAATGATGTTTAGGGTTTGTATAACCCTATTTTTTATGGGATTCACATATTCCCCTTTTCATATTCTAATGCCTTTTCAAGTCTTTTGTATGATATGTTATTGTTATGGATCAAGTTTTACTCCCCATTTTTATTGTATTTTATTATGTTAATGTTTTATGCATTAATATGGGTCTCTTAACATTAGAACCTTATTGCAATTTTTTTTATTGTATGAATCCCAATTTTATCATGCAATAAATATTATTTATCATAAAATGCTAAGTCTAGAGGTGGGTCTAGTTTTCTACAATTTCATGGGTGTGGTCCAAGAATATTCCTATCTTTTTATTATCTCACTCTATTATTCTAGGAGTTCTTTTGATGGTCCATTTCGATTAGGGGATAGTTTGATCCTATTTTTTCCTCCACTTCCTATATTCTCGAGATGTCCTTGATGAGATGTTATTTTTGATTGCTTACTGGATTGCATGGGAGTTTGAGTTAAAAGGAATATTGTTATTTGAAAATAGTTGAGCTCTTTCTTTTCCTTCTATTGCATTCTTCTTGTAGAGGAGAGATTGGTCTTGTAACTCAGTGACAATAATATAGTATCTTGAAGATTGGCTCTGTTGGTACTCAAAAATGCAACATGGGTTTTGAGTACCATGTTAAATTTTGTAGTTTGAAGCCCCTTAATTGCTTTTCATGCATATGTACCCGGCTATCATTTTGAAGCCTATGAGGTGTCCTAGGTGTTTAACACACTCCATTCAGTATGTGCATGCATCCTATGATGTTATTTTGTCATCCCGAATCATTTGGTGAAGTCCCATTTTGAGCAAGTGTCAAATTGAACAATTCTGCCTAAGTGTCAAACGGAGTACTTTAGCCCAGTTTGCCTTTGAATATCTTGCATCCAAGAATGTTTCATGACTCACCACTTTGAGGATGTTTATTATGCATATCAAAGAACCTATATTCCAACTTTCAAGTCATTTTGAATCCATTTGATTAGGTTTCGAACCTCTCAAAGTTGGTAGTTTGTTGTTATCATGCATGTGTAATGATTCAGAATTCTGGAAGGGCCTGTTTGACCAATCATATCTTTGACCCAGTTGATCCTATTGAGAAATTTCCTTTTGCATCATTTTCTAGGGGTCAAATACCCTTTATGTTTCAATTTTTAGACCGTGATGAATCCATTTGTCCAGTTTGTCAATCTGATTCCATTTGCAATTTCTAACAATTTGATGGACAGTTGCATACTTTAGTTGGAGGCCCTGTTCAGATGATTGTATCTTTTTCCCAGAGATTGATTGTAATGTTCCAGTTGTTGAATAATTTTTTAGACATGGGAATTAGTCATCATGATAATTTTTAGCTCCCCATGTGCCCGTTTAGTCACTTTGCCAAAGCCATTCCATTTGCAGATTGTCAATATTCTATGAGTGTGCATTGTTCAAATTTCCAGTCACATTTTTTATCATAACTCAAAAAATACGAACTGACTCAGGCTGAATTTTACATATGTTTGAGATGACCATGCGTGCATTATACAAAAAAAAATTTAGAAAAACTCAGTTTGAAAATCAAAAGTTATGATCCTCTGAGTACTGATAGCAATAAAAAATCAGCATGCTTCCAAAAGTTTAGTCCCACATTGCTCCCAATTTGAAATTTTAAAGTGTTTATATGAAATACTCCAAACATATGAAGTAAATCAAAGTACTGGAAGCTATGCTTACCTAGGCTTGTGTGTCCACCTCAATTTCTATGTCAATAGGCCCAGAAGAAATTTTGCAAAAAGGGACACATGTCACTTAGTCTCCAAGTCTCACAAAGGAAAGAACTCATTTAGAGACTTAGAGACTTAGTCTCCAAGTCTCTAGATAAGATTAGTCTCCAAGTCTCCAAATGATTCTGAGACTTGGAGACTAGTCTCAAAGTCTCTAGATGAGTTAGTCTCAAAATCTCCAAATGAAGAAGTCTCACAAGTCTCCAAGTCTCTAGATAATCATTATGAGACTTAGAGACTTAGTCTCCAGATCTCCAGATCTCCAAATGGACTGGGGTTAAAGGTGAGTTAGTCCAACCAGCGAATGAGAAGATGACAAGTGGCAAGTTCTGGTGGCATGTGCAGATTTTAAAGGTTTTAAAAGATTTAAAATTCATAAAGTTGAAACATTTGAGAAATTTTGAAATTTTTCAATGACAAAGCTGTTCACGGGAAAATGTTTGGGAGATTCATTTTTTATCCAAATATGGCAGTATAATATGTTTTCGAAAACACCAGAAGATGACGGATGCAACGATGCTAGTTACAATCAAATCAAATCAAGTTGTTGAGAGTAGTAAAGGCTTTTAATCCATGAGCAGATTTTGGGGAGACTTTTTTCTTCCAAAATTGATTGATTTTGCAGATCTGGCAAAGGAATGAATCAGAATTGCATGATGATAGAAAAAGAGGGTACAAAGGACTAAATCACATTTCAAGGAAGAGTAGAGGAAAAATTAATCAGATTTCCAGTAGATGAGCAGATTTTATGCAAAAGAAGGATAGATGTTATCAGATTTTGGAGGTGCCTGAGAAGATCATGTTTTCAGAGAAGCAAGAAGACTAAATGAGATTAGATTTGCAGAATGGATAGGTGTTGGTCAAGTGCATATTTTAGGATTTCTCCTTCTACTATTTATTGTCTTCTTTTCTGTATATTTGGGGTTCTTGTTCCTCTTTCTGGAGGGCTCCTATAGCTACTCTATTATGAGTACGTCCCTTGATGATGAATGTTGAAAATACAAGCTTTGTAGAGCAGACTTCTTATTTTGAGTTTGAGTCTTTGAGTAAAGAGTTTTTCTTTGTATGTATTGATACACTTTTCATGAAATACAATACAGTTTTTGTCCTATGTTGTTACTGTCTCTTAGCTTTGTGTTTGTTCTTGTATGTTTCAATTTGTAAGACACATAAAAACATACTAGTTGTCAGGCAATTACTCTAATTGCTTCATGAGTTTCTTTCAAGGAAAGGATTAAATCCTCATGTGCAATTTCAGAGAATGAACACATCTATTGAGATCTTGATGATAACAATCTAAGATTGAGAAGATAGTCTATCAGGCATTCTATCTAAATTGTATGTAGTTTGCAAGGCACACTACTGTATTTTTTTGAAATTCCTCTGTTGATTCATGTTAGACTCTTCTGCCCCAAGGATTAGGCACTAGTTTGATTTTTGTTTATGCAACTACCTTTTTGTCATCAAGTACAAAATTTATCATTACCAGTATATTTCATTTTCTTTAGTTTATGCCTACTGTGAGGGGATTGTGTCTAAGTGGTATAGTTCACATTTGGTGATTCCTTGAAGAAAGAATTAGAGGTTAACCTTCCTTGAGTTGTACTCATAAAAAAAGAAGGATTCATATCCTTATCCCATTGGCTATGCTGTTACATTTGAAGTTTCTTTTGTTATACTCTGTATCAGGAGATTCTTAGCTGTATACAGAGTGATCTTTTGTTGAAGTGATCTGAAGCCTAAATAGCATAGCAGTGAAGACCTTATCCACTAATCAAAAGCTTACTTGAAATATAGTAACATGTTTATAGGCAATACTCGCCTGAGTCTTGTGGAGCTTGAAGCAGAAGGAGGATCTTATCCAATCCTCATCAATTAGGCTTTTCTTGCAAACTTGGATTCCCTTTTCACTGAGAATCAAGCCCATAATTTGTCAAGTTTGATCCTACAAGAAAAATTTCTAACAAATTGGTGACTCTGCAGGGGATATGTTATAATGAAAATAAGAATAACACAGGTATGAGTAGAGCTAGACTCTTGGCCGGCTTATTCATTTATCCAATGGTCTCCATTGAAGTATGTAAGAGTCAATTTTTAGAATTTTCAAATCATCTCACCAAGTTGTGAGTGGTGGCTCTGAAGTTCTTTGTTTGATCAGTGCATATAATGACATACTTTCAGTCCTGATAAATAGCATGTGTACCCTATTGAAGTTGTTGTGTTGGTGGAGAAAGAGATCTCAGTTTATGGAAAATCTTTTCCTCTGCAAAGAGGTGGCGGCTCTGCAAAGTTGAAGACTGATTTGGAGGTGACTTCAGATCAAATATTTTGTAGCTACTCCAATACATCCAGGTATTTTAAAAGTTTTAATTTCTTTCCTTGCCAAGTGAAGAAGTCACTAAAAGAAGGAATATAGGTTTGAAGTCTTTGGTCATACTTCTAGTTTTACATTTTTCAAACATTAGATTCAGAAGTATGGTATGATCTTATGAGAAATGATTGCATGATCGGATAAAAATCTTTGAGAATGAAGAAGATGTGTTGATAATAAATAATGCAATGGAGATTCTAGATCCATTGGATCAAGATATGTTGTCTATATTTGAAAGTTGTCTAGTAGATCTTCAAGAAATTCAAAAGGATATTGCATTATTAAATCAAAAGATACAGGACCAAGCTATGTTATTTTTGAAAAGACATGTAAGAGAAATAAGTGAAGAGTCCATATATGTGTTTTATGAAAAGTTTTCCAATGCATATGATAAGTTGCTAGAAGGGATGGAACTCCAAGAATCTGCATATTTTCATTTATTCTTATAACTTTATATGCCTAAGTCAGTAGAATGGTCTGCAAATTGTAAAAGGGAAGGCATTGAACTTGTCAAAAAATGGATAAATGAGTTTGAAAAATGTAGATCTGAAAATATTAGTGATGTTGACTTTAGTTGTGATGAAAATGCCAACTATGATGCTGATGGTGAAGTAGAAAGATATCAAGATGTCAAAGCTGAGAATCTAGTTGTGGATGGTTCAATTGGATTCAAAGATTTGTTTTATTATCAGCTTAGTAGAATAGACCTCTATTCTCAGAGTAAGGATGAGTCTTGTGGTCATTAGGAGAGTGATTATTTTGCACATGAGAGTGACTATGATGATTCTTTTGCCCAAAATAATATAAGTTAGGAGTTTGCAGCCCCTGTTCCGATTAAGGAAGATTTTTGCAACATCACTTGTGAGACCAAAGAGATGGAATGTGAAGTTCAATGCTCACTAAGTAGTGAGAAAATTTTAGAGCTCTTGGAAACTGAGTTTCAAAGGTATGCTCCCTAGTTTGTTTCAAATTTTCCATGCCCGGTTGATATAAGTTTTGATAAAGAAGAGTCAAGTAATGGCATGATGTGTGAAACATTCACTAGTTTCTCTTCTCCTATATTTGAGTTAAAAGAGTAGCAATATGAAAGTACATGTCATTATGATGATTCTGATAATGTTATATCTGATGAATATACTGATGAGTGTACTAGTGAATGTTCTGATTTTCAAGAACCTGTTGTCTATGATTCTTGTCTACTTGTTGATGCTAGAAAATGTGGAAAATCTGAATATATCTTCTCAGATTTACAAATGATTAAGGATTCAGTCACTGAAAATGCTTATGCTTTCCTAGAAGATGTTGATATGGTTCATGATCAGCAAGATGTTTCCAGTTTTGTGCAATCAGATATTTGTCTTGAGAGGCTCCATGTTAGTTTGCAAAATGATGAGATAGAAATGGATTATTCCTTTGTGCAAACTAATGATCAGATTGTTGATATTTACATCCATGAAGTTGAGTTGATGTGTCTTATTCCTCAGCATGATGTTGACAATAAGGAGTGTGATGTTTTGGTATCACAAGGTAATCAGTATTCATGGCAACTTGATGGACTAATCTCATCGGATGATGGTGAGTGTGTTAATCCTTTTATCCATGATATGCTAAAGATAGACCACATTTTTTTTGACAAACTGGATGGGAGATGTAATATCAGTTTATCTCCGTTGTATGGAGATCAGAATCATTTGTTTGATAGAGGTAAGACATGACTTCATTCTTGAGGCCTAGGGTCTATTGTAAATAATGTACATATTGTACAGTTGCTTTCCCTTCAATTGTGTGTTGTCCCTGCTTTCAATAAAGTGTTTCCAATTTTTTAAGAGGGAGGTTCCCGGTTCGGAGTTTTGAGATGTTGCTGAAAAGTGGAAAGTCTGATTTGATTTTATGAGTGGTCTGCTTCAACCATGAGATTCTAAAATTTCTCTACATGCTCGCATGGGGCACGTGTCCACAGTCAGAGCCACTATTGGTACTCAAAAATGCAACATGGGTTTTGAGTACCATGTTAAATTTTGCAGTTTGAAGCCCCTTAATTGCTTTTCATGAATATGTACCCGGCTATCATTTTAAAGCCTATGAGGTGTCCTAGGTGTTTCACACACTCCATTCAGTATGTGCATGCATCTTATGATATCATTTTTTCATCCTGAATCATTCGGTGAAGTCCCATTTTGAGCAAGTGTCAAATTGAACAATTCTGCCTAAGTGTCAAACAGAGTACTGTAGCCCAGTTTTCCATTGAATATCTTGCATCCAGAAATGTTTCATGACTCACCACTTTGAGGATGTTTAGTATGCATATCAAAGAACCTATGTTCCAACTTTCAAGTCATTTTGAATCCATTTGATTAGGTTTCGAACCTCTCAAAGTTGGTAGTTTGTTGTTGTCATGCATTTGTGTAATGATTCAAAATTCTGGAAGGGCCTGTTTGACCAATCATATCTTTGACCCAGTTAACCCTATTTAGAAATTTTATTTTGCATCATTTTCCAGGGATCAAATACCCTTTATGTTTCAATTTTCAAACCATGATGAATCCGTTTGTCCAGTTTGCCAATCTGATTCCATTTGCAGTTTCTAACAATTTGATGGACAGTTGCATACTTTAGTCGGAGGCCCTGTTCAGATGATTGTATCTTTTTCCCAGAGATTGATTGTAATGTGCTAGTTGTTGCATCATGCTATAGAAATGGGAATGAGTCATCATGCTAATTTTAAGCTCCCCATGTGCCCGTTTAGTCACTTTGCCAGAGCCATTCCATTTGCAGATTGTCAATATTATCTGAGTATGCATTGTTCATATTTCCAGTCACGTTTTTTATTATAACTCAAAAAATACAAACTGGGTCGAGCTGAATTTTACATATGTTTGAGACAACCCAATTTGAAAATCAAAAGTTATGATCCTCTGAGTATTGGCAGCAATTAAAAATCAGCATGCTTCCAAAAGTTTAGTCCCACATTGCTCCCAATTTTAAATTTTAAAGTGTTTATATGAAATGCTCCAAACATATGAAGTAAATCAAAGTTTTGGAAGCTATGCTTATATAGGCTTGTGCATCCACATCGATTTCTGTGCCAGCGAGCCTAGAAATTTTTTTACAGAAAGGGACACATGTCACTTAGTCTCCAAGTCTCACAAAGGAAAGAACTCATTTAGAGACTTAAAGACTTAGTCTCCAAGTCTCCAGATAAGATTAGTCTCCAAGTCTCCAAATGATTATGAGACTTGGAGACTAGTCTCCAAGTCTCTAGATGAGTTAGTCTCTAAATCTCCAAATGAAGAAGTCTTCAAGTCTCACAAGTCTCGAAGTCTCTAGATAATCATTATGAGACTTAGAGACTTAGTCTCTAGATCTCCAGATGGATTGGGGTTAAAGGTGAGTTAGTCCAAGCAATGAATGAGAAGATGACAAGTGGCAAGTTCTGGTGGCATGTGCAGATTTTAAAAGTTTTAAAAGATTTAAAATTTATAAAGTTGAAACATTTGAGAAATTTTGAAATTTTTCAATGACAGAGTTGTTCATGGGAAAATGTCTGGGAGATTCATTTTTTATCCAAATATGGCAATATAATATATTTTCAGAAATGCCAGAAGATAATGGATGCAATGATTCCAGTTAGAATTAGATCAGATCAAGTTGCTGAGAGAAATAAAGACTTTTAATCCATGATCAGATTTTGGGGAGACTTTTTTCTTCCAAAATTGATTGATTTTGCAGATCCGGCAGTGGAATGAATCAGAATTGCATGATGATAGGAAAAGAGGGTATAGAGGACTAAATCACATTTCAAGGAAGAGTAAAGGACAAATTAATCAGATTTCTAGTAGATGAGCAGATTTTATGCAAAAGAAGGACAGATGTTATCAGATTTTGGAGGTGCCCGAGAAGATCATATTTTCAGAGAAGCAAGAAGAGTAAATGAGATTAGATTTACAGAATGGACAGGTGTTGGTCAAGTGTAGATTTTAGGGTTTATCCTTTTGTTATTTATTGTCTTCTTTTCTCTATTTTTGGGGTTCATGTTCCTCTTTCTGGAGGGCTCCTATAGTTTCTCTATTATGAGCAGGTCCCTTGATGATGAATGTTGAAAATACAAGCTTTGTAGAGAAAACTTCTTATTTTGAGTCTGAGTCTTTGAGTAAAGAGTTTTTCTTTGTATGTATTGATACACTTTTCATGAAATACAATATAGTTTCTATCCTATGTTGTTACTATCTCTTAGCTTTGTGTTTGTTCTTGTATGTTTCTATTTGTAAGGCACATAAAAACATACTAGTTGTTAGGCAATTACTCTAATTGTTTCATGAGTTTCTTTCAAGGAAAGGATTAAATCCTCATGTGCAATTTCAGAGAATGAACACATCTATTGAGATCTTGATGATAACAATCTAAGATTGAGAAGATAGTCTATCAAGCATTTTGTCTAAATTGTATGTAGTTTGCAAGGCACACTACTGTATTTTTTTGAAATTCCTCTGTTGATTCATGTTAGACTCTTCTGCCTAAAGGATTAAGCACTAGTCTAATTTTTGTTTATGCAACTACCTTTCTATCATCAAGCACAAAATTTATCATTACCAGTATATTTCATTTTCTTTAGTTTATGTCTACTATGAGGAGACTATGTCTAAGTGGTACAGTTCACATTTGGTGATTGCTTAAAGAAAGAATCAGAGGTTAACCTTCCTCGAGTTGTACTCATAAAAAGAAGAAGGATTCATATCCTTATCACATTGTCTATGTTGTTACATTTGTAGTTTCTTTTGTTATACTCTATATCAGGAGATTCTCAGCTGTATACAAAGTGATCTTTTGTTGAAGTGATCTGAAGCCTAAATAGCATAGCAGTGAAGACCTTATCCACTAATCAAAAGCTTACTTGAAATATAGTAACCTGTTTATAGACAATACCCACCTGAGTCCTATGGAGCTCGAAGCAAAAGGAGGATCTTATCCAATCCTCATCAATTAGGCTTTTCTTGCAAACTTGGAGTCCCTTTTCACTGAGAATCAAGCCCATAATTTGCCAAGTTTGATCCTACAAGAAAAATCCCTAACAGGCTCCTTCTTTTGAAATTTGAGGTGTTAAGATTCAGTTATCTCATCTAGTTTGATGGATTAATCTATGCATTGGAATGAATTTTTTGTGATTTAATATAAGTCCTTCATTTCTTGTTTAATTATTCAAGTGTTGTTTATTAGACAAACATATTTTATTTTAGGTTATATGTTGTGTCCAACTAAAGTTTATATAATTTTGAAGGTCTCTTACTCTTCCTTCTAGATTAACTACAACATCTTCATTCGAATTTCTTATGCACTACATGCAGTTAGATGGGTGGTGAGGTCTAGTTTTCATTTTCAGTTTGTTGTGCATAGAGATTTGTAAAATTTAGACTTAAATCTTTAGTAGATCATCATGTTAGCTTAGTTTCAGTTTCATGTACTTTCTCCCCTTTTATCCTCTCAAGGTTAAAGTTAAGTTTTAAAGAGAACTATCTCTCTCTGAAGGTCTATCCTTTTTATAGGTATCCCATAGCTTGAGGATAGTCCCATTTTATCAACAGGTGAGTTAAATTTGATTTATCTCCTAGGAGAAATCCGCTTGACAATAGTTTCTAGCACACCCAATGGGACCTTTGAATCAGTCTCGGTTCAAATAAGTTGCATTTTTATGGTTTCTTTTAGTATGAGAAACAACTATTTAAGCATTGCCAAAATACATTTTGACAACACGATGAAAGATATTTCAATTGCATTTAACATGCTACCACCAATCCTAAATCTAGGTTATACTTAAGAATTATTTACAACATGTTACCACAGGACATAAATATAGGTCACACTTAAGATACATATACTTCATATAACATTTACTGGAAGAATATGGAACTATCAAAACACCACAACTAAGTACATGACTTGATTAACAAAATATTTGAACTGACTAATAGAAACTAATGAAACCTATCCAGAACAAGATGCCAAAACCATATGATAAACTACAAGAATGTCGAAGTAGTAGGAACAACACCTAAAAGAATGCTACAAGCATAGCACTCAACATGTACTAATAGAAATACCAACCAACTACAATCACTAAAATATATAAATATACCAAAAGATGTATTCCATAGTAGAAAAAAGTACACCTAATACCATACATCAAAATTGCACATACAAAAATTGTTCTACAAATGTAATTGAAAAATGATATCATACTGACTACATACCGATAACCATAAATATTCAATCGATGTTACCAACAACCAACTAATACTGGTAAGAAACTAGTATGGAGGTTTTGATATTAATGACAACAATACATTAGAAACATCTCAATATGTTTAACACTCTCCCCCTTTAGGTAAGTGCACAAAGATGGGGGACCAAAAAGGGGTATAAGATGCCACTTTTTTTTTTAAATCAGAAAACTTTGAACTTTAACGAGAAATTGAAGATAGTTAGACTCAAAATTTTAAGATGCAACAACAATAAGAGTTGTAATACTCTAAATCTAGTTTCTTAAATACTAATTTATTTTGAAAATGGTGCATATTAAGGCCCTCAAAAAGGGGGAGCACAAAAAGTGGTCCTATTTTTTGTGAAAAAACATAACATAGCATCTGGTGTGCTCCCCCTAAAATGTTTTTTTTTTTTTGAATTTTTTTAATCACTCCAGTGAAAAGTTAGCTAGCACCACATAGTTTATCCCAGATTTTTCTGCTATTTTTTTTATGAATGTATAAATTTTTATGAATTTACGAGCTGCGCACATCTTGAAAACATGAAATTTTTGTGTGCTCCCCATAGAAATCATTAAAAAATAATTGAAAATAAAATTTGATTTTTTTAAAAGTGTCTATAATGGATTCTAGTTTCTAAAAAAGTAACTTGTTGAAAAATTTGACGAACGAGCCAAAATCTATGCCCAAAATACTACATGTTTGTTTTTGACAAAAATCAGACATACATACAAAAGAAAGTAGAGATGAAAGCTTAACATAATCTGAATTCAAAATAAATTATATGGTTACATAGCTAATAGAGAGATCTAAAATATCATATCATATGATTTTAATGTTATTGAGCCACCAATACACTTGATGAGGAGCACACAAAAAATAATGTGAATTTTTGTATGTCTATTGGAAAACATGTCTCATGCCTATTTGAATCCTCCAAGCCTTTAGGTTGGATCTCCAAGGAAAATCCAAGCCTTAGGCTTGGTGGATCCCAATGTATTACAAAGTGCATACGCGCTATGCAAATTTATGACTTGAATAGTGCATACGTGCTATGTAAGTCATAAATTTTCATAATGCGTACACACTATGCAAGTCATAAATTTGCATAGCGCGTATGCACTATGCAAGTCATAAATTTGCATAGCGTGTATGCACTATGCAAGTCATAAATTTTCATAGTGCATATGCACTATGCAAGTCATAAATTTTCATAGTGGGTATGCGCTATGCAAGTCATAAATTTTCATAGTGCATACACGCTATGAAAATTTATGACTTGCATAGTATGTACGTGCTATGCAACATCTAGAAAAGGCTAAAGGTGGTGAGATAGAAAGAGTGAGAAGGTGGCGAGGGCTGAGAGAGAGAGAGAGGGGGGGAGACAAAGAGGGTGAGAAGGTGAGAAAGGTGGGAGATGATAAGAAGGAAAAAGAGAGGCACATAGAGAGAAGGGGGAAAGATAGATGGTGAGAAGGTGTGTGTGTGTGTGTGTGTGTGTGTGAGAGAGAGAGAGAGAGCACCTCGGACTTGAGTTTTCTTAGTTATTTTCCAATGTAATAAGGATGTGTCGTAGATTATCCTATGGTTTTTTTTTGGTCCATCTTTTGTGGACAAGGATCTTATTGGTTCATTTATAAACTAGAAGTCCTTAGTTCACTGACCTGTCTCTTTTAAGTGTTTTTTTGCACTTTTGTGTTTTAGGTTGTAGCTGCATTTCAAGGGACATGAATGCCCATCTTTTAGCATTTGAAGATGTTAGGATCATTTCCTACTTGGTGGGATGCTTGAATTTGGTATTATTTGCTATTGTCAAATGTTGTCATTTTTTAACACTATCATCAATGCAACATTTCTACAAGTTGCTCGACTATTGCAACTATGTTCCCAATGGCCATGACTAACTTTGAATCAGTTGGATCAGTTAGGGCATCAATGTTATGTTATGTAAACTCTATCCAATTGGGAGATAGACAAAGATTCTTGTTGAAGAAAATTTCAATAAAGAAACTACCATTTCTGAACATACACTGGAACTATGCGACTAAATATGGACTGAATAGGGAGATCAATTAATTCTATGAGGTTAGGATATGTGTCTGGTTTCTTTTGCAATTGATTTGAATTGATTTGGTAATCATTTGGAAGAGTTGTCAAATTTACTGGCATTCTGGGTCCAAAAACACTCATTTATTGACCTTGTCATGGATACCCAACCCTAACTTTCATATTCACCATTAGAATTCAATGCCTCTCGGTGAAAAGAAAGTTAAGGAAATGTAAAATAAATCTTTGAAGGCTTGGAGTTGGAGGAGTAGGATTGTTGCTTCTGGGATGATGTCGTAGATTGGAAATTTGGTATGTATTCAACTAGTCAAGAGTGGTTAACATATGGAAGGAAGAAAGTACAAGTTAGGACCTAATCTATTGATTGATTGAGTCATTTAGAGATTGTTGAAGACCATCAAGGAACTACAATAATCTTATACACCCATCCTCATACCATTCCATTAAACCCATGCCTAATTTGATCATTAGAGCAGGGAGTTTCTAACTGTTTGGGGATGTTGGAATAAGAGGTCATTTTTGACACTTTGGAGTTATAATTATAATGTTTGAGAGTTCTAAAACCATATGCCTTGTTGTATTGATTTAAAAAATTAACTTTTGTAGCCTGACAGAGAAGGAACAAAAATTCAAAGATTTTGTGCTTGCAGAGTTGTGAAGTTTGTTGGGGAATTATTGGAGGATCCCAAACACACATTTGATAGCATTGACTTCTTGTTCTTTTCCAAATTGGCAGAGAAAAACATTCTATGTAGACCTAGTAGAACTAGGATTTCATACTGGGCCTTTGTATTGTGGAGTTGTAGAAAGTAGTAGGGCTAGTGGAGATAAGTAGAAACTCTGAGATCTTTTTGATTGGCAGAGTTGGTTGGGGAAAGTGGATCTTTAGGGGTGTGTAGGAAGTTCATAGTTTTTTTGTGGAAGTCTAGAACTATTAAAAGGCATTAGCCCATGGTGGGAACTTGTCAAGGATAATCTCTAAGAACACCATAAACTTGGATCCTTGGAGTTCAAAATCTAAAAGTAACCAGACATACTAGAGTTACTTTGTGTGGGAATAACTTAAGGATTTGGAAGCTAATTAAATAATTCAAACACCCTTTGAAAAGACTATAGTGAGTAGAAGACAGTTAGTAGAGATCAAGTTCTCTAGAAGGGATAGTAGTGGATTGAAGGACATCATCCAATCATTTGAAGGGGTAGGTCAACCTACACTTATTGTTGTGTGCTCTTTGCACCAAGTGGTATTAGAGTAGTAAGACTCTATTTGGGAAGAGAAGAAATAGACACCATGTCTGAAGGAGATGATGGAGATAGGGAGATCCCTATGAGGATCACCAATGTTGAGTTATCAAAGATTGTGAAAGAGAAGATGGCTAAAAGAAAAGAATTCAAAGAGGAAAATAGGACTATAAAGAGGGAATTGGAAAATTTGAAAGGGCAGGTAAGAAGAGGAGAGACTAAAGAATCAAAGGGAGAAGAAGAAGTGGATGAGGGACATCTTGAACAAGGATATGTTCCTAAAGGTTAGAAGTCCATACTAGAATCCTTAGAAAGAGTTGGAAAGAATGACAAAGAGGATCTACCTATGTTTCATGGAAAACTAGATACTAATGAGTGCATGGATTGGTTAGAGGCTCTTGAGAGTCATTTTGAGTTTGAAGACATACCTGCCAATTAGAAATTGAAGATAGAAAAATCAAGATTGAATGGACCATCTTTGAGTTGGTGGAACTCTCTCCAAAATGAGAGAGTTGAAGAGGACAAGAGCCCCATCACCACATGGAAGAGGATGGTGATGAAAATTGAAAATCAATTTGTCCCTGAGGACTATGAGGTCATGCTTCATAAGAAACTACAAAATGCCAAGCAAAAAGACCCATATGTAAGTACATACACCCAAGAATTTCATAATTTAACTCTCAAGGAAAATATATATGAAAGTGAGAAGCAAAAACTTGCAAGGTACATTAATCATCTTAAGTATGGTATTCAAGATTAACTGACATTGATCACCATGGAGTCTGTCCACAAATGTTTTCAGATTTCCATCAAGATAGAAGAAAAGAAAAGGATAATATGTGAACAAAGTAACAAACGAAGAGGCAATGCTTATAGAGGAAGGGGAAGATTCAATCAAAGGGGATCTTTTCCTAGAAATAAAGGAGAAAACAATAATCAGAATTTTGAGAATGAAAATAATATTAGAGGTACTTTTAGAGGAAGAAGGTCAAACAACATAGGTAGATTTGGGGGAAGGGGATCCAATGTCTTCACTAGAAGATGCTTTTCCTACAATCAAGTTGGTCACAGTCATTTAGGTGTCCAGAGAAGGCAGGGAAAAATAGTCATGGAGATAGGAGAGTACAATTAACTCATGAAGAGGACTGTCAAAGCACCACCTCCTACCATACTACCACATCTTCCAAGCATGTATATCCTAAGAGAGGAGAATGCCTAATGTTCAAGCGGGCACTTTTGATACTAATCAGCAAGGAGCCTCCTCAAAGAAAGTCTATCTTCAAGACTACATGCAAAGTCAAGGGAAAGGTATGCAAGGTAATTGTACATTTTGGTTCCACTAAGAACTTATCTTCAATTGAAATGGTGAATAAGCTTTGTTTGAAAAGAATTCCACACCCCACTCCATATAAAGTCTCTTGGTTAAGTAAAGAACAACAAGCTATAATTAATTAACAATGTTGGGTTGATTTTCAAATAGGAGAGTACAAGGATAAATTAGTATGTGATATTTTTGATATGGATTATTTCCATCTCCTTCTAGGGAGACCATGGCAATATGACACAAATTGCCAACATAATGGTAAGTCCAATGTGTTTACCTTAACCAAAGATGGGGAAACTTATACAATGACACCTTTGATAGAAGACCCTAAGGATAAAGTATTGACTAATAGTGTCATGATGGTGGGAGAAAACTAATTTCTAAAAGGTCTTAAGGAGGATAAAGTTCCATGATTCATTGTTATAATCAAGCCTAAGGAGAGTGTTCCTAGAAAGGAGAACCCATTTCATAAGGTCCTAAGAAGTGTAGGTCCAAAGGAGGTTGAAGATTTGTTAGATAAGTATGAGGGTATTATAGCAGATAGTAGCAATGAGTCCTTGCCACCCAAGAGAGACATTAGTCATTGTATTTACTTAATACTAGGGGCTACACTACCTAATGGTGCAGGAGCACCTACTCTAGATTCAACAAGCATTCCTATGGAACCTAGGGTTTCACACTAAGGTCCTTAGAGGCCTCTAGTCATGCTTAGAACAAGGGTTAAACATTGGATCTCTTTGTAAGATCATAGTTCCAAGATTGGCATTTTATGAGCCCTTGGTCTAACTAGTGGTCATTAATGATCCAAAACCCTAGCCATAGGTATTTTTATGTTTTCTATGTTTGGATCCATTAGGGATCATCAAAATAAGGTTAGGACCAAGTTTGGTCTTTAGATTTGCAAAATTGCAAAATAGGCAAAAGTTGCTCTAAAAGTTGTCAAGCAACTTTCTTAAAAGTTATCAAAACTTGTAAACACAACTCCCAAATGGCTAATTATTTCAAACAAGTCATGTAACCATTGAGATTTCCTACATAAGCCCTTACAGGTGGGTGGTAGGACAAGGTGATTTAATTTTGACAATTATCAATAAAGAAACAACCATTTCTCTGCAGATTTCATGTGATAGATTGCTGGTACAGATGAGAATTGGAGTTTGGGATGAAACCCTGATAGGTTTTGTTAGCCTTGGGAAGCATCTCTCATTTCCTTTTTGTTTCATGTCCTGATCTCTCTTTCATTTAAAGTTATTTCATTTTCTTTATCATTGTCCTGGTTATAGGGTTTGAACCAGGGTTTCAACTATGTCTGAACTTTCCACTCAATTCCACCATGGGAAAGTGATGCCCCTTGGTGGAATTAAAGGTTTATCTATGTGCTTTCAGAAAATGTAGGTTAGAGGTGGATTTTTGTAGAGAGGTGAATTTTCCACAAAGCCCTAGGTGTACAGGCCCATATGTGCACCTACCAGTGACTTAGTACAGTCATGATAAAACTCGGTTGGGGATTCATCAACACCCTAGATTCTAGATTTGGAACTCTTATACATTCCCTCACAAGATCCCATCATTGATCTTGGCATTGGCTTGGAGGAAGAAGCACTTGTAGTTCAATTCAGACTTAATTAGGCCTATTAGCCCTATCCTAAATTTGGATAAATGAGTAACGTCCATTTGGTTTCAAGTCCTGGTGCTTGGATAAGTTTCATAAGTCCCAAAAGGGTGTCAAGATCCTCAACCTAATTCATACTTTGTTTGGAAGGATTTTGATCTAGATTCAAAATACTAGTTTGGAAAGGCTACAAGCCAAATCCTTAGTTTGTGAAGAAACTTAGTACTATGGGTTACTTTTGAATGAAAGAACCATTGGAACTAAAAGGATAGGACCTAAATATGCCATTAAAATGATTGTAGGCCACCCTTGGTCTTATAAGACATTTCATGGGGTTTTATTGTCTATTAGGCTAGAGAGACCTCTTAGTAACTTCTCAATTGATTGGTGTCTTGGACTTGGCATAGCCTAGTGATTAGGTCACCTTAGGTGTTTGGGTTGTGATAACCATTTCTCTTAGTCCTTACCATACTTGTGATAAGTATTGGGCACTTGGATCCAAAGTTGGGATTATTGGGACCTTGGAACTCACCAAATTGTCACTGTTTGAAGCTTATGCTTGCCACTATTGCATCAAGTGGTATCAGAGCTATGTTTTCTCCTAAGGATGAAGATATCCTTGCAAGGGTCACAAATAGTGAGTTAGAAAAGATGGTGAGAGAACAAAATGCTGCAAATAAATCCTTAACTAAGAGGCTTCAAGAACTTGAGAAGAATCTTAATGACAAGGACAAAGAAGATGGGTCTAAAAATGAAGAAGGGACTGAAGAAGAGGAGGATGACACTGATCAACATATCCCTACAAACCAAAGGCCTTTCATAGATGCCTTAAAATCCATGGGGAGGAGAACCATGGAGGAGAAGATAGATTTGTCAGTCTTTAATGGCAAGATGAATGTTGATCTAGCCTTGGATTGGATAGAGGCTTTGACAACATTCTTTGAATGTGAGGACATCCCTGAAAAGAAGAGGGTAAAGGTGGCAAGATCCAAGTTAAAGGGAGAAGCCCTAACTTGGTGGAACTTCATCCAAATAGAGAGGGTGAAGAATGGGAAGAACATGATCAATTCATGGAATAGGATGATAGCATTGATCAAAGAGACATATGTACCTGAGGACTATGGGGTGCAACTCCATAGAAGGAAGAAAAGTTTGAAACAAAAGGACATGGATGTAGGCTCATACACTGAAGAGTTCCTAAAATTATGTATGAAGACCAATATGGTAGAAGATGAGGAAGAAAAACTAGCAAGGTACATGAATGTCTTGAAGGTGTCCATTCAAGAGGAACTAAGTCTACACTTCCCTACCATGGTCAATAGGTGCTATCAAATGGCACTCAAGGTAGAGGAAAAATGGAAAAGAAAATAGGACTTTGGAAAAGGGAAGAGTAATGATAGTGGGACAAGGGACAAAGTAGTGGCAACAATAGCAGGACCCCTGACCAAGGAGACAAAGAAAATAGTGACTCTAATTCAAGAGGAAACTATAGAGGAAGAAGGACTTTCAATAGAGGAAGGAAAAATTCAGGAAGATTTAATGGACCATTGAAATGTTTCTATTGCAACCAAATGGGACACCATGAAGGAAGATTCCCAGAGAAGAGGAACAACAATAACCAAGGTGAGAGAAGAGCACAACTTGTCCAAGAAGATAAGAAAGAAGATAATTCTAATGCTAGATACTTGGAACTAGAAGGAGTATGTTTGATGATGAGGCAGGTCTTCCTTCTGTATACACCTAAAAATGGTCACCTAGACTATTAGCCCCTTTTGCTAAATCATAAATTGCTTATTCTTGATCAAATCCTAGTTCTGTCATTTATTTGATTATTTTCTATGGGAATATTAAAAGGAATATTTCCTCCCCTTTTATTAAATAAAAAGCCCCCACTTTTCCTCTTATCCTAGGTTGCACAAATAAATCATTATTCTTATTTTATAAAAAGGGAAAAAGCACTTTTTGTCTCATATGGACACAAAAGTCAACTCCTATTTTCTCATTGGAGGATACTTGTGCACATGGATTGCTCCCTCTTCAAGCTCCACTGTTGATTAAATCTTTTGCCTCTTAATCTCCATGGTTCATTCCTTCTCATTTTTTATAAAAGAAGAGCTCTCTTCTTCATTCTAGATCCCCAACTTTTTATGCTAATGTTATGCTACAGGTTTTCTAGGTCACTTTGGAGCTTTTGGAGATTTGGAGCATTCTTGGCTTTTTGCATCTACATGTTATCATAGTTTCATTTCTTGCATTTTCATGGAATTCTTAGCTTAGTTTCCTTTATGCTTTAGATTAATTCATCTAGCTTAACTAGGAGGCTTTGTAATACTTGCATCTTTCATTTTCATAGCTTAGCTTGCATTTCCATTTCTAGCATAGCATTGCATTGCATTTTCATTTTTTATTCTTGAGGATATTGGCATTCTTTCCCTTGTCTTCATTGAATCTCTCATTGCATGGTTTACTAGCAAGGTTATTGGCTTAATAGCTCTAGCTGAGAGCATTCTTAAAAACCCATGCACTCCATGCCTAGGGAGCTATGGATCGATTTTTGAGACCTCATTCTTGAGTGTTCTTGAATGTAATGATTCATAGAAGTGTGACACAATTATAGCACACATTTTTGGCACCCACCATGGGGTAGAGTAGACTAGCTTTGTCCCTTCTTTTTATGCATTTTCATCATTTTCCATCATTTTTTTGGTAGGTTTTTAGCTTAATTTTCAGTCTCTATTTGTCTGTCTCATACTATTGTATGATACTTTCTAGAAGTATCATGGGATAGTTCTCTGTATGCGCATGCAATACTTCACCTGTCAAAAGTATCACCTGGCTATTGTAGAGAATATCACCTGGTGTAAGGTGAACTATCACCTAGTGCCAGGAGAAATATTGCACAGATAGAAAGTATCACCCCAGTATACTACGAAGTATCGCGCGATTCTGGTGGTTATACTATGTTTGTACTCGACAGTGAGTTGTTTTTGAGTTATTTTATCTATCTTGCAAGTTTTGAATTTTCTGCTAATTTTGAAATTTTTTGAAAATTTCAGCATTTTTTAAATCTATGCCACTGTGGAAAATGGGTGCCCATTTTTGAGAAATTTTTGCAAATGGTATCGAAAGTTGAAGTGTGATATATCATTGGAAAGGTCTTTCCAAGCCTAATCCAACCATGATGGTTTCATTTTCAGATTTTGTCATTTGATTATCTATTTCACTTGCATATTATCTGATTTTTCATGTGCTAACCATTGTGGGTCTAACAAGTTGTGGTTGTAGGTGCACTTTCTTGAGATATTTTGCCAAAAGAACACATGTCAAAGAGGGCTACTAATGGTTTTTGCAGGGCTGCCCTAAGCATAAAAACCAAATCAAGTGCTTGTTTAATTGCTTTATTTATTGAGTGCGACATATACTAGTTGTTTCATTTCATAGGCACTTAATACCTTGTTGTAGGAATTTTGAGGTGGTAGGAGAGTATGCTCTTCACCCTTGTGGTGAAACAGAAATCTTGACCCATCTTGAGATTTTGAAAGTAAGGGGGTAATTGAGTCTTTTCTTGGTGTGTTAGGGAGAAATTTTTGAGATAGGGGAGTATGCTCTTCACCCTTGTGGTGAACCAAAAACCTTGAACCTCAAAAATTGATCTACTCTTTGTTTAGATTTAGGATCCTTTAGAGGGCTTGCTCTTGAGCAATCAAGAGGAATGACCCAAGTGGGGACAAGCCTTTTAACGGATCTTCCAACTCACTATAATCTCAAGGCTATCAAGGACACAAAACCTTGGTAGACATAACACTTTTCTTCGCTTGATGTGAGTAGCTCATGGGATTACGACCATGGGGAAAACATTGAGCAAGAATGCTTAAGGTACTCTTGAGGCCATGAGGTCCTAGTCCTTTATGAGGAGCAAGAGGGGTGTTATGAATGGAAGCCCTTACTACGAACCATTAGTTAGAAGCCACCTTATTTTTTTCGCTTAGCTTCTTGGTGCAAAGATTGATCCAAGTGGACTTACCCGGATCAGCCCAAGACACTCGCCATGTGTTCCTTTGGTTGTGTTTTTGACACTTCCGTGACAACACCAATATCTCTTGTGGGCAACCACTTGGTGTGAGGCAAGGGAGCATCAAGTTGTGGGCCAAGTTGCTAAGTAATGAGCCTTGTCCTTCTAGGTAGTAATTGCTTGAATTGTCTTCGATTGTGCTATACCAGTGTAAATGTTCTCAACATTCAAATAAAATGGTAGCATTCATAAGGTTTTCTATTTTGATATCACAAGTGCTTGTCTTGGCAAGGTTGCTTTTGCCCTTGTTTCAAGTGTTCTATGACATGTTTGATCCTATACTATTTGCAAACCTATCTTTTATCTACTGTTACTAAGAAATTGCACTATCCAACCTTTGAACTTGATCAAAATTCTTCAAAACTAAGATTTTTATGTTCACTAGTCAAAGAGTCATACGACCCTGGAACAGTGTCGCACCTTGTTCTGAGAAATATTGTGCGACAGTTCATCCCTGCACAACTATCACCCCACTTGCCTGGAAAGTGTCACCCGGCCTTACTGGAAACTATCACTTGGCTTAGGGAGAAGTTTTGCCTCACTATAAAAGATCACCTTGTCTGTCTGGAAAGTGTCACCCAGAACCTTTTTGCTATCTTGTTGCTGTTGCAATCCAGAGCTACTAAACTTGCATTTTAACCTATCGTAGAGTGTCTTTTTCTATTCTTACCCAAATCTGGTCTGTTATCTACATGCTTAGACTTGTTCTAGACTGAAACAAATGTGCTAAAACTATTGAATTTGAGCTTAATGAATGCTACTCTTGATCACTTGTCGCATCATGGTTACCTCTCTAGCTACTTGCTTATTGAGCTTCTTACTCACTGCTCGACTTTAGTCAATTGATTGTTGTAAGTGCTTGAGCACTTTTGATGAGCCATATCTCTATTGTTCTACTTTGACAAGTGATCTTTATTAGATTTTCTTATCTCAAATCTGAGAAACTTTGTCTCATTCTATTAGTCGACCAACATCTCTTTTCATGCTAGTTACAACTCGGTCTCAATTTGAGTAGGAGAGTCATCCTCCATTCAATTATACATAGTTACCTTCTCCAACTAGACACTCATGAGCACCCATTAGCAACAATAGTTCTAGTTCTAACCAATCTTAGGATTCTAAGGCTAGCCCATGGTACAAAGGAGGTTTCCTCTTTTTTGCATTCAAGACCCCCAAAAACATAGACAGTGTCTCACTCACTTTGATTGAACAAGAAAAATTTCAATGCTTGCAAGAACACTTTGAGCATAAGGATAACCAAGCGCACTTAGACAAAGAACATAATCAACAAAGGATGGATGCTGCTAGGCGCATGGCTTATAGAGGAATGTCTTATGAGCAACCCGAGACTAGTAACTATGAGCATAAACCTCTTTTTAATGGCAACAATGCCAACAACACGCCACCAAGATCTCCTCCAAGACCCACTTTTGGTATGCCTTCTTCACCTCCTAGACCTCCTCTCTCTCAACATGAGGTAGAGGCTGATGATGAGATTTCTAGTGAGGATCTTATGAGATTTGAACAAGATGTGGTCTCCCAATGAATGATGCATAAGCTTTTAGAGCGTAATGGCGATCAATATTTTCAATATATGACTTCTAGAGGATACAAGCTTCCTCCCAGCTATGATGTCAAACAAATCATCCAACAAAGAGTACCAACTAAATTGGAAGTCCTTCAAGAATAACTACATCAAACAAATCAACGCCTTACCCAAATGGAAATAGAAAGAGAGCCTCTAAAGGTCTCTTTTGTAGAATCAATTTGTGCTCTTCCTTTTGATAAAAGTCTATACATGGTCCCATTTCCTAGGGATATTGAGGTTCCCAAATATGACAAGTATGATGGAAATGGTGATCCCCAAGACCACGTGCGTCACTTTTATGCTCTTAGTATGGACTTTCTTCATGAAGACACATTTCTTCTATGATTATTCCCTCGAAGCTTAAGAGGCCAAGCTTTAGAATGGTTTGTGAAATTGACACCACCTCTTAAGACTTTTGATGAGTTGGCTCAGCGATTTACCCAGCATTATTCTTACAACATCCAACAACCTATCACTATGATAGATCTCGGTAATCTAAGACAACATCAAGGTGATCCATTTGCAACTTATTTACAATGTTGGAGGTCATTGTATTCTTGATATCCTCGTCAGCTACCTAAAAGAGAAAAGATTGACATTTTCATCAACACACTTGTGCCTGAGCTATTTTATGATCTAAGGAAGCAATTGTTCTCCTGCTTCCATGACATGGTTGAAAGTGCATATCAAATTGAGGATGTAGCTATAAGAAAAGGGGACATTGTTATTAATAAAGATGCTAAAGGAAATGGAAAAGACAAGAAAAAAACTTGGAATAAGAACAAGTATGTTGTTACTGATGGGGTCGTTGATGCTTCTAAAGTTAAAGAGCCTGCTTTCAATCTCTCCAATGCTATCTATGTGAAAAAACAACAAGAAGCTGCCAATGCTCACAGTGCTCCTAAACTTCAATATGTAGATAAGCCTAAGAATTCATTTCGAAAGTGAGTTTATACCAAGTTGGCAGAACCTTACGATGTGATCCTTAAGACTTTGGTTGAAAATGGATATCTTACGCTTCCTGATAAACCTAGTAACTACGATCTGCCTATTAGACTTGATTGGTGGAGAGAGGATAATTACTGCCATTATCATAGAAACAAGGGACATCTAACAGACAATTGTTTTAAGCTTAAGGATGATATTCAAGACCTCATTGATAACAACACAATTTCTACTGATGGCTTAACTAAAAATTTTGATCACACAGCTTTCAGGGATCCTCTACCTAAGCATGACAAGGGGGAAACCTCTCAAACACATAAGAAGAATCATGATGCAAAGATCAATTACACATATCCTTCTAATATGCCTATGATTAACATGGTAGAGCCCATTGAGAGTGTTCTAATGATGAGGTCTCAAGATGATAATAAATCCAATCATGGTAAGCCAAAGTTAGTCTTGCAAACACATGGTAGTTCATTTTCCCGAAGTGAGACACTGAATGCTGTTACTAGGGGGCAAGCCAAGATTGTCCTTAAAATTGTGCAAGATCCCAAGCAAGCTTTTCCTTCCAAACAAGTGGCTCCTTCAGCCACCCTTAGCTATGATCTTGTCCAACATTTGCAAAAGACACCTGCATAGATATCTATCCTTGAGTTTCTTCAGTTATCCCCTTCGCATAGAGAGATTCTTGATGAGGCTCTACGTACAACACGTGTTCCCAATGACATTGATCCAGATCAATTTTAGGCTATGGTCAACCACATTTCATCTCCGCTATCTCTCTCCTTTTCTGCAGAAGATGACATATCTATTGCTCACCCGCATAATCTAGCTTTACACATTGAAGTTCTAGTCTACAATACCCGAGTCCACCAAGTCCTAATAGACAATGGTGTAAGGTTAAATATTGTTTCTTTCAATGTCATACAATAGTTAGGTTTGTCAGAATTTGTTGTGGATACTAAGAAGAAGATTACTATAAAAGCTTATGATGAAGTGGAAAGATCTTCCAAAGGTCTTGTTACATTGCCTGTCCTAGTGGGCCCTATCATGAAAGATATTAACTTCCAAGTATTGGACATTCCACTTGCATATAACATTCTTTTGGGTCATCCTTGGATCCATGACATGTAGGCTATTCCTTCCACTTATCATCAGTGCGTCAAATTTCCATACAATGGCACTAAAGTTGTGATTCCTAGAGACCATACTATTGCTATTAATGCTCTTGCTACTACTAAAAAATTTGTTCCTCACAATGAACCTACTATTGATCCTAGTACATCTCTAGTTGCTACTAAGAAATCACTTAAGATGATGAGCCTTGGTATGGGTGAATATACGCTAGATTCCTTTGCTTCTATACCTATTTCTCCTAGGTCATATGGGAAACCTTCTGATAAAATGAAGCCTTCCACTTCTGCTATGGTGATCTTTGATACTTTTTTTCCTTCATCCATTCCTTTAGAAGCAAAAAGAGAAGAACAAGTTGTTCAAGAGTGGATCTATAGAGAAGACTCTAGAAATACTCCCATGCTTAGTAATTCAGACACAGATACAGATGAGTCACCACTACACACTATGGCTCGCATGGGAGATGATCTTCCTTGTACTTCACTTCTTTGGGGAGAAGAATGTATATCTACTGATGATATGGCTGAGGCCTCTATGTCTAGAACCTATGTGCTTAAAGAATCATTGCACTATGATAGACAACGTCGCAACATTGCACGATTGCTACAAAGAGGTGATCTCTCACATAATGACATGAGTATCTCTACTTCTCGGCATCTTAAGCCTCTTCTAGAAGATTCTTCCATGATAGATATGGATTTTGATGTAGTTCATACCTCTCATAACCATCCTGATGTAACCGATGAGTCTCACGAAGGGTCTGATGGGTTTGTTCCCCGTATTGCCTTAGTAGACTATGTTGGTCCTTCTATGACAAATCTAGATCTAGCTACTTTTGGAGCTTACCCTATAGGCTCAACTTCTCTTGTCACCAGAGATGACACCTCTCACATAAATGTTGTTGAACCAATCACTTCATTTCATCTTTCATCAACACCTATTACTTCTTCTACCAACGAACTAGCAACAAAAAAGATTGAATCAGCAATCAAGTATCACAGTCATCACGTCAAAAGAAAAGAGCAGTGGTCAGATGGTGAAAACCACATTGTGGTAGTATCCAAACCTCAGAAAAGTAAAAATAAAAATCTTCTCAAAAATAATGATTCTCAAATAAAAGATGACAAGCTGATTCTCTACAAAAAAATGGTGCACTACTTCAAGCATGATCTCATATCTGGTATACTTCAGCCCATTCTTAAAGCTAAGAACAAAGTTGCTAATGCTTTGGTTACTTCAACATCCATCTTATGAATGAAAAGGCATAAATCTCACTTCAAGTTCCTAGTGGATGAATTACACGATCCTGCTCACAAATCTTACAATCCTACCATATTTTCATATCTTCCACCTCATATTCCTCTTGGAAATCCACCACACCATTCTTCCTACCATCCCTTACACTTTTCCTTTGTCTCTAGTGACTTATATAGGAAGGTTCTAGATGGAACTCTCCTTAGGTGTCTAGAAATAGAGGAGTCAGAAAAAGTGCTAGCTAAAATCCACGATGGCATATGTGGATCACATTCTAACGATCCTCAGCTAGCTCAGACATTACTTAGGGCTGGTTATTATTGGTCAAACTGGTTGAGACCTCCTATCATCATAGTTGCAGCATTTGGACCTAGGGCCTATCAGTTCTCTACATCAGAGGAAGCAAATTCTTGATGCCCATTTCTGTCTAGGGCATTCTTTGTACATACTTTATGATCCTGAAAAAAACTCCAAAAAAATTTATATATGATGCTGAAAAAAATCCTAAAAAGCATAAAAAGTACTGAAAAAATGAGCATCCTAGTGAAAACCTAGCAATAGGCACTTTGATGTCTCACCAAAAAAATCAAAAAAATTCAAAAATTCAAAAATTCAAAAAAAAAAGAAAAGAAAAAAATATAGAAAAAGTGCCTTGGTGAAAACCTAGAAACAGGCACCTTGGTAGCAAAAATACAAAAAAATTGAAAAAAGTTCTGAAAGAAATCTATCAAGTGGTGAAAACTTGGAAACAAGTGCTACTTGAGACCCTTGCACCTATGTCTATTAGTCTTGTGTGGTGCTCATTCGATCCACTTCTCTCTTTGCCTCTCCTAGCCTAGAATTAACTCTTGTCTTAGTCTAGGGGGCATCTATTGTTTTGATCTTATCTTGGGTCTCTTTGTGCATCTGGGTTTCTTAGGCATCTTGCAAATAGTGTTTTTCAACACCACCCCAACTATGTTTTTCAACACTACCCTTACGTTGATTGTTTCTTAACACTTATCAGATGTCCTACCCACAGTCTAGATGATGCAATATTTCTCACTGGCAGATGCAATACTCAAATTTTGGCTCTATGACCTACACACACGCACTTGACTTGCTGAGATTTGTTTGATTTCATTTC
Organism: Chamaecyparis obtusa; assembly: GCA_027943335.1. Classification (NCBI taxonomy): domain Eukaryota; kingdom Viridiplantae; phylum Streptophyta; class Pinopsida; order Cupressales; family Cupressaceae; genus Chamaecyparis; species Chamaecyparis obtusa. Next base: position 1,363,880 of record BSBK01001544.1, on the reverse strand, counting down.
TTTGCATGCTATCTATGATGATTTCTTTGCTGAGTGTTCTCCCCCTATGATCATTTTTGATGATGCATAGCTAGAAGCCTAAGGGAATGAGAACATGTTTTATTGCTTTTTCTGCTTGTGGGTATATTTTGTTGGTTCTAACTATCATTAAGCATTTATGCTTGTTCCACTTGACATTGGGATCTACAAGGTATTATCCTTGACTATTTTGCAAGTGCATGCTTATAGTCATCTTAAATTTCTTGTGTCTCAATGCGAGCATAATCTTGCTATATCAAACTTAGGTAATCTCACTACACTAGTCATCTTAACCTACATGTCTCTGATGCCTAGGTGAGATTTCCACATTTTTATCTGATATAGATCATATTTAGATTCACATAGTTATGCTAGTGTGTATTGTATGATCTTATGATGCTACCAATAATGCTTGATGATGAATATTAGATGTCTATTAGCATTGTGACCTTGCAAGTAAACCACTTTTCATGTAGCTTGAATTCTTAGGTTCATGTTAGTTTAGTTTTGCATCTTGCATATGGAGAGAGCTCTCATTTTCATCTTATGTGGACTTGTTAATTAACTGCACTCCTCTTTCACTTCTTCCTGATCATGTCTTTCACTTCTTGTCTTTCATATCCCATCATTTTCTATTCATTTTAGGATCGAAACCAAAATCTATGTTCACCTTTCTTCTTCTTTCGCGTAGTTGGCTAACCTTTTGAGGCCTAATCCTTTGATCTTCATTGGGGCATTCTTCACCTCTTCATCCTCATCTCTTTCCAACTTCCATTCTTTCATTCACTTTCAAATCCCAAGTTCAACTCCTCTCTCCATGGTGTTTACGGGTTGAGGGACTGATAGGTTCATGCCCCGTGTCCCATGTCTGGGGCATATCTTCACTGCTTGATGGTTATTCTATTCTCTTACTTCGATTATGATTTCTAGTGATTTGATCTTGTTGCTCTTGCTTCTACATTCCCTCTACCTGATTTCTCTTTTGATCTCGAGGGGGAAGACACATCATATCTTATTGGCTATCTCTTTCCTAAGTGTTCAGTACTGTCACTACCAGGCTGACCATGCCAGATTTGCTATTTTTCTGCACTTCATTCTTTGGAGTCAGAACGCTATTGCTTGCCTTCTTGGCTATCTCTTGCTTTCTTAGCTAATCTAAGTTGCTTTGTGATCCCAAATCAATCTCACATTTCAACTTCATTCTTTGACTGCATGTGTTGCCAAATCGATCACACATTAGTCAAAGAGGGGCAAATGTATACACCTAAAAATGGTCACCTAGACTATTAGCCCCTTTTGCTAAATCATAAATTGCTTATTCTTGATCAAATCCTAGTTCTGTCATTTATTCGATTATTTTCTATGGGCTAACCATCTTATCCTAAGTCTTTATTTATTAAAAGTAATATTTCCTCCCCTTTTATTAAATAAAAAGCCCCCACTTTTCCTCTTATCCTAGGTTGCACAAATAAAGCATTATTCTTATTTTATAAAAAGGGAAAAAGAACTTTTTGTCTCATATGGACACAAAAGTCAACTCCTATTTTCTCATTAGAGGATACTTGTGCACATGGATTGCTCCCTCTTCAAGCTCCACCATTGATTAAATCTTTTGCCTCTTAATCTCCATGGTTCATTCCTTCTCATTTCTTATAAAGGAGATCTCTCTTCTTCATTCTAGATCCCCAACTTTTTATGTTAATGTTATGCTGTAGGTTTTCTAGGTCACTTTGGAGCTTTTAGAGATTTGGAGCATTCTTGGCTTTTTGCATCTACATGTTATCATAGTTTCATTTCTTGCATTTTCATGGAATTCTTAGCTTAGTTTCCTTTATGCTTTAGATTAATTCATCTAGCTTAACTAGGAGGCTTTGTAATACTTGCATCTTTCATTTTCATAGCTTAGCTTGCATTTCCATTTCTAGCATAGCATTGCATTGCATTTTCATTTTTTATTCTTGAGGATATTGGCATTCTTGCCCTTGTCTTCATTGAATCTCCCATTGCATGGTTTACTAGCAAGGTTATTGGCTTAATAGCTCTAGCTGAGAGCATTCTTAAAAACCCTTGCACTCCATGCCTAGGGAGCTATGGATCAATTTTTGAGACCTCATTCTTGAGTGTTCTTGAATGTAATGATTCATAGAAGTGTGACACAATTATAGCACACACCTTCAAGTACCACAAACCCAAGAACCTCCACAAAGGAAGAATATCTTCAGGACAAAGATCAAATGTCATGGAAAGGTATGAAATCTTCTTATAGATTCTGGTTCAACTGAAAATCTTGTATCTTGTGAAATGGTTCAGAAGTTAAACCTCCCTAAGAATCCACACCCTTTCCCCTATCATGTTTCATGGTTAACCAAAGGCCAACAAACTCTAGTAACAGAACAAGCATGGATAGAGTTCTCAATTGTAGATTTTAGGGACAAAGTTCATTGTGATGTGGTTGAGATGGATGCCTCACACATCCTTCTAGGTAGGCCCTAGAAATTTGATGTTGATCCCATACACCATTGTAGGAAGAAAACCTACTCCATCACTAAAGATGGGAAGACCTTCACTATGAAGCCCCTGCCGGATAACAAATTTGAAAAAGAACCCACTATGATTATCATGGGAGAAAAAGAGATGTTAAAAACCTTGAAAGAATCTAATATTTAACCATTTGTCTTAATCTCAAAGCCAAAAGATAACATCAGGTCTGATAAAAAAGAACCTATACCAAATGAAGCCATAAAACTACTGCAAAAGTATAAGGATGTCACTATTAGTGACCTACCCACTAGCCTCCCTCCCATTAGGGATATTAGTCATCAAATTGACCTTATACCAAGTTCATCCATGCCCAAAAGGCACCATACAAAATGACACCATTGCAGCATGTAGAGATTGAAAAATAGGTCACTAAATTGTTGGAAAGAGGGGTCATTCAAAAGAGTCTCAATCCTTGTGTGGTACCTTCATTCTTGGCCCCTAAAAAGGATGGAAAATGGAGGTTATGCACTGATAGAAAGGCCCTAAACAAAATCACAATAAGGTATAGATTCCCCATGCCAAGGATTGAGGACCTATTGGATCAACTAGGAGGTTCTTGCTATTTCACCAAGATAGACTTAAAGTCTGGATACCATCAAATCAGAATCAAACTAGGAGATGAATGGAAAACAACATTCAAGACTATTGAAGGTTTGTTTGAATGGTTAGTAATGCCCTTTGGCTTAAGAAATGCCTCTAGCACTTTTATGAGGCTTATGAATGAGATATTCATTGATTTTATTGGAAAATTTGTTGTTGTTTACCCATATGACATACTAATATTTAGTCATAGCAAGGAAGACCATATTGATCATGTGGAACAAGTATTAAGAAGACTCCATCAACACAAGTTGGTAATCAACTTGGAAAAGTGCATGTTTATGAGGAAGGAACTTGTGTTCCTAGGATTTGTGATCTCACAAGGTACCCTCAAGATGGACCCTAAGAAGGTAGAAGCAATCATTAATTGGCCTCCACCAAAGAACCATGGTGATGTAAGAAGTTTCCATGGGCTTGCAACTTTCTATAGGAAGTTCATCAAAAATTTTAGCCATGTGTGTGCACCAATGCTTGAAACAATCAAAGGTGGGAGGAAGACTAATTTTTCATGGACAAAGGAAGCCAATGATGCATTCCAATACTTGAAGAATATATTCTCCCAATACCCTATCTTGGTCCTCCCTAATTTTAACAAAGTCTTCACTATGGAAATAGATGCAAGCAATTTGGCTATAGGTGCAGTCCTAAGCCAAGAAGGCAAGGTAGTTGCTTTCTTCTCAGAGAAATTGAATGAGGCTAAAAGAAAGTACTCTACTTATGACCTAGAGCTTGATGCCATGGTCCAAGCCCTCAAGAAATGGAGGCACTATTTGATCCCAAAAGAGTTTGTAGTATACACTGACAACCATGCATTAAGTTTCTTAAATTCTCAAGAGAAACTCTCTGTCAGACATCTAAAATGGGTAGAGCAGCTGTAGGCCTATACATTCAACATTAAGCATAAAAAGGGTGTAGCAAACAAATTTTTTGATGCCCTTTGTAGGAGGATTGGTCTGATTGAAGAAATTCAATTACAAAGTGTGGGAATTGAGTCCCTCAAACACTTGTACCTAGATGACCCTGATTTTGTAGAGGTATATTTGATTTGCACAAAAATGGTGGGCAAATATCACACTGACTTCTCTAAATATTTGATTCAGGATGGACTTCTATTCAAGGGAGCACAACTATGTATACCAAAGTGTTCAATGAGGGAAAAAATAATAAGGGAGAAGCATTGTGGTGGCCTAGGAGGTCACTTTGGCATTGATAAGACATCAGACATGGTAAAGAGGAGTTATTTTTTGCCTAAGTTGAACAATGATGTCAAAAATTTTATAGAAACTTGCACAATCTGCCAGCAAGCTAAAGTAATGACAACAAATCAAGGGCTCTACCAACCTTTATCAATCCCTTCAAGACCTTGGGAGTCCATATCAATGGATTTTGTAATGGGACTGCCTAAAACCAAGCAAGGATTTGATAGTGTTTTTGTCATAGTGGACAGGTTTAGCAAAATGGTTCATTTTGTACCTCAGACAATTGTATCAAATAGGGATGTAAAGTTTCAAGGACACTTTTGGAGGAAACTCTTCAAGAAGTTGGGTACAAACCTCACCTATAGCTTTTCCTATCACCCACAAATAGATGGGTAGACTGAGGTAGTAAACAAGTCCCTAGGTAATCTCCTAAGATGCCTAACCAAGCAATACTCACAAAGTTGGGATACAATCCTTCCCCAAGAAGAGTTTTCCTTCAATGACTCTATAAATAGGTCAACTAGTAAAACTCCATTCCAAGTAGTATATGGTTTACACCCCAAGGGACCACTGGATCTGATGCATCTCCCCTCTGATTTCAAAATTAGTGCTCAAGGCCAAGAACTAGCAAAGCTCATCACAAAGGTACAACAACAAGTAAAGGAAGTGTTACAAAGGTCAAGTTTGAAGTATAAAGAAAGTGCTGATAAAAGAAGAAGAGAGGTCCACTTCAAAGTGGGAGATATGGTTTGGGCATTCCTAAGGAAAGAGAGACTACCTAAGGGTAGATACTCCAAACTACAAATGAAGAATGTAGGTCCCTATAGCATACTAAACAAAATAGGTGAGAATGCCTATGAAATCTCCCTTCCTCCAACTTTGCAAATCTCTCCAATATTCAATGTGGCAGACCTCACACCATACAAAGCTATAGTAGGTTCATTAAATGAGAAAGGTGAGGACATCAAAGATGAAGACTATGTTACCAATCTTCCCCAAAGAAAACTAGTGGAGTTAGAATAAATCTTGGACACAAAGATACTAAGGTAGACTAGAACTAAGAAGTACATGCAGTAATTAGTCAAATGGAAGGGACTCCCCAACATAGATGCTACATGGCTGACCAAAGATCAAATCAAGTAACATGGGACTTCAGTGGAGTAGTTATCCTCAAGTAGGGACTTGAGTTTTAAAACTCAAGGGGAGTATGGTGTAGGAGCACCTACTCTAGATTCAACAAGCATTCCTATGGAACCTATGGTTTCACAGTAAGGTCCTTAGAGGCCTCTAGTCATGCTTAGAACAAGGGTTAAACATTGGATCTCTTTGTAAGACCATAGTTCCAAGATTGGCATTTTATGAGCCCTTGGTCTAACTAGTGGTCATTAATGATCCAGCACCCTAGCCATAGGTATTTTTATGTTTTCTATGTTTGGATCCATTAGGGATCATCAAAATAAGGTTAGGACCAAGTTTGGTCTTTAGATTTGCAAAATTGCAAAATAGGCAAAAGTTGCTCTAAAAGTTGTCAAGAAACTTTCGAGCAACTTTCTTAAAAGTTGTCAAAACTTGTAAACACAACTCCCAAATGGCTAATTAGTTCAAAAAATTCATGTAACCATTGAGAGTTCCTACATAAGCCCTTACAGGTGGGTGGTAGGACAAGGTGATGTAATTTTGACAATTATCAATAAAGAAACAACCATTTCTCTACAGATTTTGTGTGACAGACTGCTGGTATGGATGAGCATTGGAGTTTGGGATGAAACCCTAATAGTTTTTGTTAGCCTTGGGAAGTCTCTCTCATTTCATTTTTGTTTCATGTCCTGATATCACTTTCATTGAAAGTTATTTCATTTTCTTTATCACTGTCCTGGTTATAGGGTTTGAACCAGGGTTTCAACTATGTCTGAACTTTCCACTCAATTCCACCATGGGAAAGTGATGCCCCTTGGTGGAATTAAAGTTTTATCTATTTTCTTTCATAAAATGTAGGTTAGAGGTGGATTTTTGTAGAGAGGTGAGTTTTCCACAAAGCCCTAGGTGTACAGGCCCAAATGTGCACCTACTAGTGACTTAGTACAGTCATGATAAAACTTGGTTGGGGATTCATCAAGACCCTAGATTCTAGATTTGGAACTCTTATAAATGCCCTCACAAGATCCCATCATTGATATTGGCATTGGCTTGGAGGAAGAAGCACTTGTAGTTCAATTCAGACTTAATTAGGCTTATTAGCCCTGTCCTAAATTTGGATAAACCAGTAACCTCCATTTGGTTTCAAGTCCTAGTGCTTGGATATGTTTCATAAGTCCCAAAAGGGTGTTAGGATCCTCAACCTAATTCATACTTTTTTTGGAACGATTTTGATCTAGATTCAAAATACTAGTTTGGAAAGGCTACAAGCCAAATCCTTAGTTTGTGAAGCAACTTAGTACTATGGGTTGCTTTTGAATGAAAGAACCATTGGAACTAAAAGGATAGGACCTAAATATGCCATTATAGTGATTTTAGGCCACCCTTGGTCTTATAAGACATTTCATGGGGTTTGATTATCTATTAGGCTAGAGAGACCTCTTAGTAAAGTTTCTCAATTGATTGGTGTCTTGGACTTGGCATAGCCTAGTGATTAGGTCACCTTAGGTGTTTGGGTTGTGATAACCATTTCCCTTAGTCCTTACCATACTTGTGATAAGTATTGGGCACTTGGATCCAAAGTTGGGATTGTTGAGACCTTGGAACTCATCAAATTGTCACTGTTTAAAGCTTCCGCTTGCCACTCTTGCATCACCTAATAAGGCTTCTTATAATCTTACACCAGAAAAAAATAAAGAATTATTTAGGCAATTCCAAGGACTCTTAGAGAAGGGATTCATAAGAAAGAATATCAGCCCTTATTTTGTACCAGTGGTAATTGCACCTACAAATGAGGGTATTTGGAGGTTGTGCACTGACTCCAGAGCTATCAACCGGATCAGTATTAGATATAGGTTCGTAATGACAAGAATGGAGGACCTTATGGATTTTCTAGGTGGGGCTAAACACTATTCCAACATTGATCTAAAAAGTGGGTATCACCAGATACAGTTTAGAGAGGATGATGAATGGAAGATAGCATTCAAGACAAATGAGGGTTTATTTGAGTGGGAAGTCATTCCATTTGGTTTATCCAATGCCCCAAGTACTTTTCTATGTTTGATGAATGAAGTTTTGCAGCCTTTTCTTCATAAATTTGTCATGCCCTACTAGGGAACTAGGGAAGAGAACTAAGATTCTCTTAGGAAAGAAAACCTATGTAACAAAATATGAAATTTTTTGAACTTTAAAATTTTTACAAATATAATAACATAAGCAAGGTTTAACTTTAGATTCCTCCCATGGTACCCTAATATAATACTAATAGTCCATTTTAGTTTCATTAAATGTACTAACAACTTTGAATAACTTTAAATCAAATTTAAGATAATATTTTAAGAACTTTAAAAGGAAACATAAATGCTTTCATTCGATAATTAACCTAATGTTTAAGATCCATCTATATTCCCAAAGTATTCCTTTATGAACAACATAGCATTTAAAGTATTAATCCCATATAAATGAATCATCTTGAATAATTGCATACATGAAACCATCCCATTTGAATTACTAGCTTTTCTTAATCAATAATAAGATAAAACATTCCATCTTACTTTGAAACTTACTAAAATCCTTTACTTTTAAACCAAACATGCTTTACATAACTGTTACAATTCCCTCTTTTTTCCTTTCCCTAAATCTACCAATTCCAAATTACATCACTTTTGAAATACAATAAAAATTACATTACATTCATCTCCTATTGGGAGTTTACAACAAAGACATAACTTTACATTGATAAGAAATAAGGAAATATATGAAAAGAGTCTTCTTCCTTCAACTAGAATTATGAGCAAGAAAGAAAGTCCCTTCAGCATTGAAACTAAAACTGATACCTTGATAAAGAAAATATTTACCACCCAACCAGATGGATATGAAAAGGTCCACTCCCCCATGCTAGGAGATAAACACCAAGATCCATGCTAGAAGAGATAACTAGGCCATTCCTAGGGTATAGGTAACCTTTCCCAAACAATAATTGAACAAGGAATGAAACTCAAATCCCTTCCCAAAGGTTCACAAGACTAGGTAGAAACTCTAACTAAAAAGCTAGGTGAGTGTCATCGCATAGCCCTCACCCCTTGGGTTGTCCTGGTACTAGCCACTCTTGGCCCCGACCCCCAAGAAGGCACATGCGAAACCAAATCCCTTTCATGAGGATAAGGTCATTTAGTTGTACCTACACATAGTTACTGTTACCCAAATTTTCCTACCCCATACAAATTTGGATAGGTTGGATTCTATTCCAGGGGTCTACATTTTAATCCTGTTGAGCACCTCTGAAATTTTCATGACCTTCTGCCTTTTCTTCTAGCCTCTACAACCATCCAAACTCCTTGGTCTACAAGATTTTTGTTTGAAAAAATGGTCATCAGCCCCAAAACCCTCAAAACCCTAAGGCTTGTTCTAATTTGTAGTTACTTTTTCAGCCACTTAAGCCTTCATATTTCCCATGTGCACTTTAGGCTCAAGCTAGTTGTGAGATCTCTAAGTCCCTAGTGGAATATTCTTTTCATTCCCTAACTACGTGAATGCCTTTTATCTCCTAATCTCCCAATCGAAAGGCATGTTTCATTTTTATTTGGTGACTTGGGGATTTTCCTCAGTCATGAAATCGCTCAAAGACATCTGAGGTCATCGGTCCTTTCGATGACTAAGCGATTAACTATGTTCACAAGCTCTCTGATTCCTAGCAGTCAAGTGCTTAACATCCTCTGATCTGGCAAGCGGTTACAGTTCGGTTGGCAGTCCCAGTTCGGTGATTAAAGTAAGGAATCTAGATCTATGGCTAGTAACATGATCGCATAGGCCAAAAATATTCCTTATGATCATGCGATGGCCGTCGATCTTCACTATCTACAGAGTTCAGTTGCTAGTGGGTCCACTACCATGTAGTCTGAGTTATGCACTTCTGATTGGTCGAAGGCTAGTGATGTGGTGCCATGTCAAAGCGGGCCTAGCGTGTTGTCTTTCTTGAAGATCCATGGATGTCATATGATCACATGGAATATTCTTGGCCCATGCAATCATACACCAATCGTTGATCTTACTTTATTGCCAAGGCTCTGTCAGGTGGGTTCTTTCTTGGTGACGTGCTCATTTTTTATTGGCTGGCTAAGCAATGATAGGGATTTTTCAATGGGACCGTGTCAAAGGATTTGTAGGGATGTCATTAGAATGAAGATATATGGTTGTCTCTTGATTGCAAGGGATCTTCCAAGCCCATGTGATCATGTGAAAACTGTCCGATAAGAATCTTAGTGTGTCATGGGTCCGTGTTGCCAGGAGGCGTTCATGCACTTGCTTCTGATTGGTCACTAGGTATTATAGTTGGCAACATCATGGGTCTAGATTTCTTAAATGAGGTGGTAGTGGAATAAGATCTACAGCTGGTGCATGATCTGATAGAATCTTTTGAGCTCTTGAGATCATGCGCCCACCGTCCAATGCAAGACAAGATTCTTTCTATCTTCTGATGTCAGTGGTTGCCGAGGTGTCTACTGATGAGGCAATTAAAAGTGAATAAAGGAAAGACAAGTTGCATGGATGGGCCCAGATTTATGTACTCGATTGGGTGATCATGTAAACAAAAGGGGGATATTCTTTCTATTCAGCGATTCAAAGAAACAAGTGTGTTCGCCAATTCATTGAAAGGAGCTTAAGTTAAGGAATTCATTTTGTGAATGAGCGAGGTAGTTGATCACTAGTTCTCTAAATGTGAGCTCAGGTTAACTATTCATTAAGAGATTCAGCGACCAAGAGAAAAAAGGAAAACCTGAGGTTAAGGTTGGGTTAAGGTTAAGAGATGTAAGCGGTACCCGGTTAAAAATAGAGAATCTAACAGCTATGTTTTAAGGTGAGATTGAAATTTGAATGTTAGCTATGGATGAAGAAATTTAGTGCCACCTGTGACTATTTAAATCATTTTTTAAATTCAAATATCTAAAGAGTACCAAATTGGAATAGTTATGATGAGCCCAGGTTGTAGGAAGGTAGATAGATCAAGGCAGCTCAAAATTTGCAGATAGTTGGTGATGGAAATTGCATTCAAGGCACGTATCTAATCGATCAAGATATTTCAAGATGCAATTATGACTAGAATTGACAAAATTAGGGTTGCTGATTATTTTATGTCAAATTATATGTAACCCTAATTAGGTTTTGACTCCTTCCTGCGTGCAAAAGGGAGATGTATATAATGTTTTTGGAGCTTTTTAGAGCCCAGAGTTAGACAATTGTAGGGAGAGTTTTTGTTTCTTGGAGGTTATCTGTGGCATTCTTTCTGCCCTCTGACTTCTATAGTTGTAAAATTTTCATTGATTGTTTGGATATTGCAAAGGCATTTTGTGACATTTTCTCTGTCCCTATCCCTTCTTGTCTAAATTTTCTCTTATTGAATATGATATACTAGCTTTCTTAGAGAAATTTCAGATTTCCAAAGCCCTTCTTTCTTTTAGCTTATATGTGTACTACTATGTTTGATCTGATTTGATTGAGTTTGTGGGTATACTTCAGCCCCTTGTCATTCTATCTCATTCCTATGCCCTTTTGCTGAAGAGAACGTTTGCTTGCAGATCACAATCTGTGTCTTTTATTCAGGCCCTTCTATGAAACACTTATGCAAGCTTGTTTAGAAGGATTATGTTCTATTAGATCTAAGATCTTTCATGCTGATATTGTCAGTGGATTATGTTCATTTCAATTTGGTGTATCACCTAGTAGGTAGTTTTCTTTCAATCATTTCCCTTTCAGCATTCCTTCTATCCCTTTCCCCTCAAAGATTTACTTTTCATGTCAAGAAGCAAATTAAGGTGATTATCCAAGAGGAACCAGCCTAGAATCTGGAGGTCTCATCACAATTAGCATAGGTCCCACAACCTAGAGATGATTCCCATCTTATACTAGGTTATCAAGACCAAGAGAGCTTGAAACAAGGGTGAAAACTTAGTGTATAACAATTCTAGCATGCCCGGTGGGACCAAAGTTTAGATTCATGTTCAAAGTATGTTATCTTTGATATGCTGATAGCATCCTATAGACCTAGAAGAGGTCATTTTACTGCATATCTGGTGACTCTGGAGGTCTAATGGTTTCAAAGATCAAGTGCTAGTATGTTTCAAATCTTTCATATTCTAATTCCAGCTAATACATGAGTAGACATGTCAAGTTATCATGGACAGTCAGGTTACCCATCATCCTATTATGAGAACAATGTTCAACGGGCTAGTTGTTAGCCTTATCAAAGCCACCTAAGGCTTACTTTTAGCCCAAGCTTTCATACTATACAAGGCCATCAATATATCCAACATGCCCCAAATGATTATGCCCTTGTACAAGATTATGAGTAGGCCCTCTTACAAGAGGGTTCATGGGCACAAATGGTACAACAAAAAATGCAAAGACAACTACCTCATCATGCTTACCACCCACCCTCCCCTTCTCAGCCTAATTGGTAGCAAATTCACAACTCAAACTTGATGAAAGAGTAGGAAAAAAAAAGAATCTACTGCTTGATCTGATTAAGAAAGTGTTTGAGATCAGAGAGTAGCAGGAGATGGGGGCTCAAAGTTATGAATAGGGGCCAGTTCCTTACCAAGTGGTGGAGGCTCTTGTTGATGAGAAACAAATAAAAAATTTTCAAGAAGAGATCAATCACCAAGCTAATGTTTAGTCAACAAGGCTAAGATCACAAATTGCTAAACAAGAGGCTCCTAAACCTAAGATCCCAAGCTGGAAGGCCCATTTGTCTATGACTTCTATGTCTTCCCCTAAGCCCTCTCAATTTCACATCCCAAGTTTTAAGGCAAAAAGTTCTTTCCAAGAGCCTATACTTGAGATTCAGTCTACCACTCTGCAAGAGCAATTTGTACAAGAAAGTTGTTCATCTCAAGAGGCCCCTATGGTCTCTCAAGATGATGAAGTGTTGAGGATACCCTGATGGACTCTGCCTCCTAGTTGTCAGATGCCAAGTCTTTTCAAGGATACTAGTCTAGTGTCTGAGAAAGGAATTTTGGTAAAAAATCTTTCATATGATGAGGAGAACAAAAGATCTAAGGTATCAATGCTGAGTGATGATTGTGATAAAGTGAGCTAGCAATGTGAAGAAATGGAGTTTGATGCTCAGCCTGAGCTCTTAGTCAGTTTGTTTGATGAGCTGCCCCTCTTTGTTGATGATGAAGAAGAGACCATGCCATTACCTATGGCTAAGGGTCAATCAAAAAAAAAGGCTCACCATCAACAGGAGGTTGATATAGAAGAGGGTGCTTTGTCCTTGTTAGATGAGCTGCCTAGTTTTGTGGGGCAGGATGATAAAGTTATGGAAGAGTTTTTCCAAGAAAAGAACATAGACAAAAGCCCTAAAGAGTATGATTTTTCCAGCATCATAGAGGTCTTTTGTGACAAATTGAAAGATGAATCCCTACTCCTTGGATTGGAGATTCAAAGTTGTGTGCCTATGGAAGGAGGCCTAGTTCTGGATTGCCCTCTTCCTAAGAAGCTACTACATGAGCAAGGGGTGGAGCCAGTTCCAAATCTTCAAGATATTGACAACTTTGATGAGATCTTTTCCTATTTAAAAGAAGAGGATGAAATTCCCTTGACCATAGATGATGAGTTGACATGGCTATCCATAATGGAGGGCAACCATGAAGATAAAAAAGAAACCATCAAGGAAAGTCTTACCTTCAAACTTTCAAGAGGCTGCCCTATCAGATACTTTTCCCAGAAGGAGTTTACTAAGACATCTCCACATGATCAAATTGAGGTGAGTAGACTTGATCCTATTTTTGTAGAGGCAGTTCACCATTGTTTGATAAATCTTTATATGCCTCATATCCTTGTAGCTATCCTTATGCACTCAATACAAAATACCCTAATGAGGAGGGGTAGTTATTTTAACAAACTAGTGAATGGTTTTGTTTAAATAGTTTTCTACACTAGTTAGTTTAGGATAGGTTAGTTTTCCTGCTTTCTGTCCCTGTTTTCTAGTTTAGTCTTCCTATTTTCCAAGAAGTGCCTATGCATAATTTTTGTCTTTCAGCTCTAGGTCTCTCTTTGTCAAGCAAGTTTTATATTTCTAAGATGACTCCTATGCCCATAGATTATGTCAAGGCCACTAATCTAATGTCTAGCAGGCTGACATCCAGTAGAAATCGCCAAAATGTTACCCAAATTTTCCTGCCCCATACAAATTTGGATAGGTTGGATTTTATTCCAGGGGTCTTCATTTTAATCCTATTGAGCACCTCTAAAATTTTCATGACCTTATACCTTTTCTTCTAGCCTCTACAACCATCCAAACTCCCTGGTCTACAAGCTTTTTATTTGAAAAAATGGTCGTCAGCCCCAAAACCCTTAAAACCCTAAGGCCTGTTCTAATTTACAATTACTTTTTCAGCCACTTAAGCCTTCATATTTCCCATGTGCACTTTAGGCTTAGGCTGGTCATGAGATCTCTAAGTCCCCGGTGGAATATTCTTTTCATTCCCCAACTACATGAATGCCTTTTATCTCCTAATCTCCCAATCAGAAGGCATGTTTCATTTTTATTCGGCGGCTTGGAAATTTTCCTTAGTCGGGCAATTGCTCAAAGATATCCAAGGTCACCGGTCCTTTCGGTGACTAAGCAATTAACTATGTTTGCAAGTTCTCTGATTCCTGGCAGTCAAGTGCTTAACATCCTACGATCTAGCAAGCGGTTATGGTTCAGTTGGCGGTCCCAGTTCAGCGGTTAAAGCAAGGAATCTAGATCTACAGCTTGTCGCATGATCACATAGGCTAGGAATATTCCTTGTAATCATGCAATGGCCGTCAAACTTCACTATATGCAGATTCTAATTGCTAGTGGGTCCACTACCACGTAGTCCAAGTTGTGTGCTTCTGATTGGTCAAAGGCTGGTGATGTGGTGCCATGTTAGAGAGGGCCCAGCATGTTGTCTTTCTTGAAGATCCATAGCTATCATATGATCACATGGAATATTCTTGGCCCATGCAATCATACACCAACTGTTGATCTTACTTTATTGCCAAGGCTCTATCAGGTGGGTCCTTTCTCGGTGACATGCTCATTTTTTATTGGCTGGCTGGGCAATGACAGGGATTTGTCAGTGTGACCATGTTGGAGGATCTACATGGATGTCAGTAGAATGAAGATCTACAGTTGTTGCTTGATTGCAAGGGATCTTTCAAGCCCACGTGATCATGCGACAACTGTCTAATAAGAATCTTAGTGTGTCGTGGGTCCATGTTGCCAGGAGGCACTGACACACTTGCTTCTGATAGGTCACTGGTATTACAGGTGGAAACGTCGTGGGTCTAGATTTCTTAAATGAGGTGGTAGTGGAATAATATCTACAACTGGTGCATGATCTGATAGAATCTTTTGAGCTCATGAGATCATGCACCCACCGTCCAATGCAAGACAAGATTCTTTCTATCTTCTGATGTTAGTGGTTGTTGAGGTGTCTACTGATGAGGTGGTTAAAAGTGAATAAAGGAAAGACAAGTGGCATGGATGGGCCCAGATTTATGTACTCAGTTGGGTGATCGTGTAAACAAAAGGGGGATATTCTTTCTATTCAATGATTCAGAGAAACAAGTGTGTTCGCCAATTCGCTGAAAGGAGCTTGAGTTAAGGAATTCATTTTGTGAATGAGTGAGGTAGTTGATCACTAGTTCTCTAAATGTGAGCTAGGGTTAACTATTCATTAAGAGATTCGGCGACCAAGAGAAAAAAGGAAAACCTAAGGTTAAGGCTGGGTTAAGGTTAAGAGATGTAAGCGATACCCAGTTAAAAATAGAGAATCTAATGGCTACATTTTAAGGTGAGATTGAAATTTGAATATCACCTATGGATGAAGAAATTTAGCACCACCTCTGACCGTTTAAATCATTTTTTAAATTCAAATATCTAAAGAGTACCAGATTGGAATAGTTATGGTGAGCCCAGGTTGCAGGAAGGTAGATAGATAAGGGCGGCTCAAAATTTGTAGACAGTTGGTGATGGAAATTGCATTCAAGGCACATATCTGATCAATCAAGATATTTCAAGATGCAATTATGACTAGAATTGATAGAATTAGAGTTGCTAATTATTTTATGTCAAATTATATGTAACCCTAATTAGGTTTTGACTCCTGCCTACATGCAAAAGGGAGATGTATATAATGTTTTTGGAGCTTTTTAGAGCTTAGAGTTAGACAATTGTAGGGAGAGTTTTTCTTTCCTAGAGGTTATCTGTGGCATTCTTTCTGCCCTCTGACTTCTGTAGTTGTAAAATTTTCATTGATTGTTTGGATATTGCAAAGGCATTTTGTGACATTTTCTCTGTCCTTGTGCCTTCTTGTCTAAATTTTCTCTTATTGAATATGATATACTAGCGTTGTTAGAGAAATTTTAGATTTTGAGAGCCCTTCTTTCTTTCAGCTTATATGTGTACTACCATGTTTGATTTGATTTGATTGAGTTTGTGGGTATACTTCAGCCCCTTGACATTCTATCTCATTCCTATGCCCTTTTGCTGAAGAGAACATTTTCTTGCAGATCACATTCTATGTCTTTTGTTCAGGCCCTTCAGTGAAACATTTATGCAAGCCTGTTTAGAAGGATTGTGTTCTATTAGATCTGAGACCTTTCATGCTGATACTGTCAGTGGATTATGTTCATTTCACTTCGATGTATCATCTAGTAGGTAGTTTGCTTTCAGTCATTTCCCTTTCAACGTTCCTTCTATCCCTTTCCCCTCAAAGATTTACTTTTCATGTCAAGAAGCAAATTAAGGTGATTATCCAAGACGAACCAGCCTAGAATCTAGAGGTCTCATCTCAGTTAGCATAGGTCCCACAACTTGAGATGACTCCCATGTTATACTAGGTTATCAAGACCAAGAGAGCTTGAAACAAGGATGAAAACTTAGTGTATAATAGTTACCTTCTCCCACTCCCATACATAGTCTTTACTATCCCTAATGGCATGGGTGAGGCACATATTCATCTTTTTTAGTATTTGTTTCCATCCACAATCATTTAATTAAAGTTCTCACTTGATTATAACAACTCATCAATGGGTTATCCTGGTACTGTGTACTCTAAAAAGTGCACTTCTCTAAGTCATTATATCCAAGGGAATCCATGAGAGGGAAACCTTGAGAAAGTGACCTAGAGCTCCCTAGGTATGGAGTGCAAGGGTATTTTAAGTTTGCTCTTAGCTAGAGCTATTAAGCCTATAACCTTGCTAGTAAACCATGCAATGGGAGATTTAATGAAGAAAAGGGCAAGAATGCCAATATCCACAAGAAATCTAAATGAGAATGCAATGTAATACTATGCTAGAATGAAGATGCAAGCTAAGCTATAAAAATGAAAAATAGAAGTATTACAAATCCTTGCTAATTAAACTATGTGAGCTAATCTATAGCATAAAGGAAACTAGATTAAGAATGCAATGATAATGAAACTAAATTATGATGCAAGAATAAAAATGAAATGATGATGCAATGTTTCAATATGAGAGATCTAAGAATACCATAGCTCCAAAATGCCAAGATTGAGAAGCTCCAAGATTCTGATATGTTAAGATGCCAAGACTCCAAGAGGATGAATCATGCAAAAGATGGATTATTTGCAAGAGATGGAAAAGATGAGTGATTAAGAATGAGGAGAGAGTCTCCTTTTAAAGGATTTTAGAAATGAATGGATGGTCAAGATTAAGAGGCAAAAAAGAATTATCAAAGGTGGAAATTAAATCTTGGTTGATCCATGTGCTCAAGATTCTCAAGAGGCAAAATCAATGGACATGGTTAAGAGGAAAAAAAGATATGTGGAAGAGATTAAGAGGCAAAAAGATATTCCACTCACCTTGAAAACTGTGCATTCATGTGAACACAAAAAGTCTTTTTATTTTTATTTTTATTTTATTATTTATTTATTATTTTTAGAAAAGTGGTTTCCATTAAAAATATTTTTTATTTAATTAAAAGAGATTTGTAATTAAAAGGGAGCATGTTCTCTTAATTAAATAAGATTTTAATTTTTTTATTTTTTTCTCTTTTTATAAAATAAGAATAGTGTTTTATTTGTGCAACTTAGGATAAGAGGAAAAGTGGGGGCTTTTTATTTAATAAAAGGGGAAGAAATATTCCTTTTAATAAATAAAAACTTAGGATAAGATGGTTAGCCCATAGAAAATAATCGAATAAATGATAGAACCAGGATTTGATCTAGAATAAGCAATTGATGATTTTAGCAAAAAGGGCTAATGACCATTTTTAGGTGATTACATTTTCCCCTCTT
This sequence comes from Chamaecyparis obtusa, assembly GCA_027943335.1. NCBI lineage: Eukaryota > Viridiplantae > Streptophyta > Pinopsida > Cupressales > Cupressaceae > Chamaecyparis > Chamaecyparis obtusa. The sequence continues at coordinate 1,346,098 of BSBK01001544.1, read as the reverse complement.
TGACTAATGTGTGATCAATTTGGGAACACATTACGTCAAAGAATAGATCAGCCAAGAAGGCAAGCAAATAACAATCTGAATCCAAAGAATGAAGTGCAGAAAAATAGAAAATCCTGCATGGTCAGCCTGGTAGCGACAGTACTGAACACTTAGGAAAGAGATCCTTAAGCTTAAAACAATTATCTGTCAGATGTCCCTTGTTTCTTTGATAATGACAATAAGAATCCTCTCACCACCAATTAGGCCTATTTATTGGATCCAAGTTACCAAGTTTATCAGGAAGTGTAATATATCCATTATCAACCAAAGTCTTAAGGATCACATCATAAGGTTCTTCCAACTTGGTATAGACTCACTTTCGAAATGACTTCTTAGGCTTATCTGCATATTGAGGTTTAGGAGCACTATGAGCATTGGCAGCTTCTTGTTGTTTTTCTACATAAATAGCATTGGAGAGATTGAAAGCAGGCTCTTTAACTTTAGGAGCATCAACAACCCCATCATTAACAACATACTTGTTTTATTCCAAGATTTTTTCTTGTCTTTGCCATTGCCTTTGGCATCTTTATTAATAACAATATCCCCTTTTCTTATAGCTACATCCTCAATTCAATATGCACTTTCAACCTTGTCATTGAAAGAAGAGAACAGTTGTTTCCTTAAATCATAATATAGCTCAGGCACAAGAGTGTTGACAAAAATGTCAATCTTTTCCCTCTCGGGTAACTGACGAGGATACCTAGAATAAAATGACCTCCAACATTGTAAGTAAGTTGCAAATGGCTCACCTTGATGTTGTCTTAGATTACCAAGATCTATCACGATGACAGGTTGTTGGATGTTGTAATAATAATGTTGGGTAAATCGCTGAGCCAACTCATCAAAAGTCTTAAGAGGTGGTGTCAATTTCACAAACCATTCCAAAGCTTGGCCTCTTAAACTTTGAGGGAATAATCATAGAATAAATGTGTCTTCATGAAGAAAGTCCATGCTAAGAGCGTAAAAGTGACGCACATGGTCATGGGGATCACCATTTCCATCATACTTGTCATATTTGGGAACCTCAATATCCCTAGGAAATGGGACCATGTATAGACTCCTATCAAAAGGAAGAGCACAAATTGATTCTACAAAAGAGACCTTTGGAGGCTCTCTTTCTATTGCCATTTGGGTAAGGCATTGATTTGTTTAACGTAGGTCTTCTTGAAGGACTTCCAATTCAGTTGGTACCCTTTGTTGGACAATTTGTCTGACATCATAGCTAGGAGGAAGCTTGTATCCTCTAGAAGTCATATATTGAAAATATTGATCACCATTACACTCTAAAAGCTTATGCATCATTCGTTGGGAGACCACATCTTGTTCAAATCTCATAAGATCCTCACTAGAAATCTCATCATCAGCCTCTGCCTCATGTTGAGAGGGAGGAGGTCTAGGAGGTGAAGAAGGCATACCAAAAGTGGGTCTTGGAGGAGATCTTGGTGGTGTGTTGTTTCCATTATTGTCATTAAAAAGAGGTCAATGCTCAAAGTTACTAGTCTTGGGTTGCTCATAAGACATTCCTCTAGAAGCCATGTGCCTAGCAGCATCCATCCTTTATTGATTATGTTCTGTGTCTAAGCACGCTTGGTTATCCTTACACTCAAAGTGTTCTTGCAGGTGTTGAAATTTTTCTTGTTCAGTCAAAGTGAGTGAGACACTGTCTATGTTTTTGGGGGTCTTGAATGCGGAAAAGAGGAAACCTCCTTTATACCACGGGGTAGCCTTAGAATCCTCAGATTTTTTAGAACTAGAATTGTTGTTGCTAATGGGCACTTGTGAGCATCTAGTTGGAGAAGGTAACTGTGTATAAGTGAACGGAGAGTGATTCTCCTGCTCAAATTGGGACCGAGTTGTAACCGGCATGAAAAGAGATGTTGGTTGACTAATAGAATGAGACAAAGTTTATCAAATTTGAGATAAGAAAAGCTAATAAAGATCACTTGTCAAAGTAGAACAATAGAGAGATGGCTCGTCAAAAGTTCTCAAGCACTTACAGTAATCAATTGACTAAAGCCAAGTAGTGAGCAAGAAGCTCAATAAGCAAGTAGCTAGAGAGGTAATCATGATGTGACAAGTGATCAAGAGTAGCATTCGTTAAGCTCAAATCCAATAGTTTTAGCTCATTTGTTTTAGTCTATAACAAGTCTGAGCATGTAGATAACAAACCAGCTTCAAATAAGAATAAGAAAAAGACACTCTACAGTAGGTTAAAATGCAAGTATAGCAGCTCTGGATTGCAATAGCAACAAGATAGCAAAAAGGTTTTGGGCGACACTTTCCAGGCAACAATTCTCATAACAGGACGCGACACTGTTCTAGGGTCGTACGACTCTATGACCAGTGAACATAAAATTCTTAGTTTTGAAGCATTTTAAAACATCAAGTATATCAATAGATTTGTATCATTGATCAAGCACATAAGACAGCAATCAAGGAGTTCAAGCAAGCAATTATCTTCAAACAATGAGCAAGGGGCAAAGCAACCTTGCACATGAACAAGAATAGTGACTTAGTATTTCTACTCCTTAAAGATTCTACTTTTGTATGTTCTTGAAAATGTTTTAGCAGGCACTTAGAACACAACAACATCCTATCAAGCTATCTACATGGATGTACATGGCTTTCTAAGAGGATTCCTTGATATACACAAGGTACGTGATTCCCAAATCCATAGATGAGAAGAATCTAAAATCACATAGCCGGGGGGAGATGGTAACCCAAATCTCCTCCTTCACTTCTCAAAGGTATAAATTTCTTTGAGGCTTAGCCAAGAGTGATATCAAACTCAATTCCCAAGAGAGGTGTCTTTTGATTCACCACCCGCTATTTATACTCCACCGAAACATAGGAGTTAAGGTCATCCCTTGAGGTGGTGTGTCCCCAAGCAGACCTTCTAAAAATAAAAAGGTAAGCAATTCACTATCAAAAGTATTTAAAGCACTAAAGGTGGAACACTTAACTCTTCAAGTAAATGTGAAGTGAGTCCAAAAGGGGACCATTTAACTCTTCAAGTGAATGTGAAGTGAGTCCACAAGGTAGAACATTTAACTCCTCACACAAACTCAAAGTGAGTCTAAAAGTGGAACATTTAACTCCTCACACAAACTCAAAGTGAGTCCACACCTTAGAAAACTAATGAGATCAAGAAAGCATAAAAGGGAGAACTTTATGGAACACTTAATGCTCTTTTCAAGTAGACCCCTCCCCTATGTATGAATGTTGACCTTGCATCCAAAGGGTGGTAATGAGGGGCGATTAGAAATAAGTGAGTCCAACACCCAATTTACTAACAAGATCAATAAAAAGTACTCCAAAGTTGCTTATCAATAATACTCACAAATGAAAAAGGGTTGAACAATAGAATATTTAACTTTCCAAGAAAACATAGAGTGAGTCCACAAAGTGGTGCATTTAACTCCCTATGTAAACAAGGAATGAATCCATGCCCTTAATCACTCAATGAGATATTTGATATTGGAACCAAGAATTACTTAAGGTTTAAACACAAGCATTCACTTACACAAACTTGTAAAAACAAATCTATGTTCTTTCATTTCCCATTAAGAGCATCAATTGAAATGTGTTCTATGAGAGCATGTAAACACTCTAGCCAAACACATGAGAGGTTCAATTTTAATCGCAAAATCCAAATGTTGTAGAGATGGAACAAAGTACCTCAAGCAATTTTAAACATTTTCCATGAAAGCAAGAGCACCTTCAAAACAACTTGTTAGACCAACAAGAGGTTAGGAAAACTAAGCCAAAATTAATCCAAAAAATTGACGAAAATGCAAAAATGAAAGGACAAAGTTAAGCTACTCTACCCCACGGTGGGCGCCAAAAAATGTGTACTCTAAAAAGTGCACTTCTCTAAGTCATTATATCCAAAGGAATCCATGAGAGGGAAACCTTGAGAAAGCAAGCTAGAGCTTGAAACAAGGGTGCAAACTTAGTGTATAATAGTTACCTTCTCCCACTCCCATACATAGTCTTTACTATCCCTAATGGCATGGGTGAGGCACATATTTATCTTTTTTAGTATTTGTTTCCATCCACATTCATTTAATTAAAGTTATCACTTGATTATAACAACTCATCAATGGGTTATCCTGGTACTGTGTACTCTAAAAAGTGCACTTCTCTAAGTCATTATATCCAAGGGAATCCATGAGAGGGAAACCTTGAGAAAGAAACCTAGAGCTCCCTAGGTATGGAGTGCAAGGGTATTTTAATTTTGCTCTCAGCTAGAGCTATTAAGCCTATAACTTTGCTAGTAAACCATGCAATGGGAGATTCAATGAAGAAAAGGGAAAGAATGCCAATATCCACAAGAAATCTAAATGAGAATGCAATGTAATACTATGCTAGAATGAAGATGCAAGCTAAGCTATAAAAATGAAAAATAGAAGTATTACAAATCCTTGCTAATTAAACTATGTGAGCTAATCTATAGCATAAAGGAAACTAGATTAAGAATGCAATGATAATGAAACTAAACTATGATGCAAGAATAAAAATGAAATGATGATGCAATGTTTCAATATGAGAGATCTAAGAATACCATAGCTCCAAAATGCCAAGATTGAGAAGCTCCAAGACTCTGAGATGCTAAGATGCCAAGACTCCAAGAGGATGAATCATGCAAAAGATGGATTATTTGCAAGAGATGGAAAAGATGAGTGATTAAGAATGAGGAGAGAGTCTCCTTTTAAAGGAATTTAGAAATGATTGGACGGTCAAGATTAAGAGGCAAAAAAAATTATCAAAGGTGGAAATTAAATCTTGGTTGATCCATGTGCTCAAGATTCTCAAGAGGCAAAATCAATGGACATGGTTAAGAGGCAAAAAAGATATGTGGAAGAGATTAAGAGGCAAAAAGATATTCCACTCACCTTGAAAACTGTGCATTCATGTGAACACAAAAAGTCTTTTTATTTTTATTTTTATTTTATTATTTATTTATTATTTTTAGAAAAGTGGTTTCCATTAAAAATATTTTTTTATTTAATTAAAAGAGATTTGTAATTAGAAGGGAGCATGTTCTCTTAATTAAATAAGATTTTTATTTTTTTATTTTTTTCTCTTTTTATAAAATAAGAATAGTGTTTTATTTGTGCAACTTAGGATAAGAGAAAAAGTGGGGGCTTTTTATTTAATAAAAGGGGAGGAAATATTTCTTTTAATAAATAAAAACTTAGGATAAGATGGTTAGCCCATAGAAAATAATCGAATAAATGATAGAACCAGGATTTGATCTAGAATAAGCAATTGATGATTTTAGCAAAAAGGGCTAATGACCATTTTTAGGTGATTATAGGTACTAGCCACTTAGGGCCCTGGCCCCACATTGAGAGCCACTCACCTAGTGTACTTAGGTTCTTTACCGTTACCCAAGAATCATATACAAGAAAGATATACAATAAAACAAATCATATAAACACTCAAGTACTTGCAAACAAGAATAGGAACGATTTAGGAAGCCATAGGTTTCCCTAGTCCACTGGACAACCCTGACTGATGTGTTCACAATTTCCTGTATCTTTATTTTTCTATCCTTGTATCATACTAACAAAATGTAGGGATGAGAAGGATTCATGTTGGTGGATCAGTGATTGATGGGATTCGCTAATTGTTGGGAAGCCTGGAATGGCACTAGTCATTTGGGAAGTGAATTCCTTAAGTGTAGTTGCATTTTGTTTTGGAACATGGATTTCTTTTGTCCATTATGACATTTTAATACATTTGGATTAAGTTGGAGATATTAGTGAAGTTCTTTTTTATAGACCCTAGGTGTATGACCCAAGAAATAGAGACTTCCTAAAACCCTCATTGTAGCAACAATCATAATACAATGTAGATTTTTAATGCCTATGACATAAAAGGAATCAAATTTTTTCATTAGATAGTAGGAAGAATATATTTTACTATCCTAACCCCACAGCAGACCATGTATCATTGAGAATGAGATTTCATGGAAGGAAGTTGGTGGTTTGTTGGAGGAAAATAAAGAAAAGACTGTTGCATAAAATACAGTCCTGATGTGGGAGCCATATCTCATATTTTAATTGTTGGATTGGGATATGTTTTGGATATGTTGGAGAGAGCCAAGTTACACAACATCTGACTAGAGCGATCGAGGAAATGTTATTGGAGTTAAAAGATATGGATGGATGTGTACAGGTCTATCAAAAAGACCAGTGAGTTATTATTTTGGCAATAACTACAGGCTTCTAAAACACAAATAAAAGTATTACACATATCCTAGGGAGTCTCCAGACTCTAATAAATACATGGATGAAGACCAATCAACTTATACAAGAAGATAACATAGTTTATGCAACAATAAATTTCAAACACATACACACTATTTCACTCAACAGTGCAGACAGAATACCATAGCATATACATTCTCTGAATTGCAAATATAGATAAGCAAAAAGTACATAAATAGAATAACATTCCAACAAAACATAGAAAACACACAAAAGAGGATCATCTCCCAGGATAGACCTACCTGGAGTCCTATGGAGAAACCATTGGAGAAGAAAGATCCAAATTGTCTCAGCCTTCTTCAAGAACTCGTCCAAATTCCTCTGATTGTAGACACAAACTCCTCTAGAACTTATATATTTCCCAAATTACTATAGTTTCCTAATATCATAAGCTATCAAAACAATAATCAAGTTTCCTGAGAATCTCCAGCCAACTCCCAATCTCATAGGAATCCTTCCTATATATAGATTAAGGTAGTAGTTGCACGGGAAAATCCAACTGATGCAACTATCCAAACCAATTATTGGTTAATAGTTAGGCTTAATTATATTCCATAAAACCATTCCTGAGAAGAGATACCTATGTTAATAATAATCTTACTTTTATTTCCTTTATTTAAGTATGGCAATAGTGACTTTTTTCTTTAAGCTTATTTACTATTTCTAAGTTACCTAGTTACCCAGGCCATAGTAAAAGTGGTTTACCATATATTTATTTTCCATTCCACATAAGTAATTTATTTGTTTATTAATATTATTTAAATGCAATAATTACTTATCCACAACAATTATATAAATATATGTAACCATATGCATATGTGTGCACCCATATGCCTATGTGTACATATACCATTATTAATATTATTAGAAACATATTATTAGTATCATAAGACATATTATTATTATTGACATTATAATCACATTATTTTAATCATACACTAAATCAAACTCTTACAAGGTACAATAATTCCTATAAGGTAACTACTAATAAAAGATAGAATATTCTATACAGCAGAATTAGAGTTACCATTCGCAAGATCTCATAATCAATAAATGCAAGAGAAAAGAAACAAGATCCACATAATCTAACAACTAAGAAAACACATTATTACACCATCCAATGCAAGGACTAACTTGGGAACTCCCCACCTAAGGAACAAAGAGGGAAAGAGGTGGGGTTCATTCTCATGGAACCTTGGTGATATCTCTATAACAACAACAACAACGATTGAGTATTTTGAGGGCATGCTCAGACCTGTGAGACTAGGTGGAATCAATTTCAGGTACCTACAATCTTGCATCACTGAGAAGAGATACATGTGCATAGATATATATACAAATACAATAAGACTATTTTAAATAGATGATCAGGATTGATACATCATGTGGACCTCAACTTAGTGAGTAACTATGACTTCATCCTGAATCATGAAAACACATCAATCACATATACATAAAACATGAGACATCACATATAATAATGGTTAGATTCCAAATCCTTGGGTTAGCTCTATAAATCTCCATAAGCATATATAAAATAACTAATTTTCAATTTCATAAACATTAAATAATAATCATAAATGAGTATGTCTAAATATGTGAGAAGAATATCATCATCCAATTAAGAATAATTTTAAACATATTTTTAACCATCATAATGCAAAATGTCCAAATCAAAGAGTCAAAGTATAATCATCTGAGAGGGTATTATATCCTCCCCCCCTAGAGTTAGGATTACTCTTGAAAGCCTAAAAATAAATAAGGATAAGCATCTCTAAGTCTAACAACATCCTCCCAAGTGGCTGAGGAATCATCATTGGGGACCCATCAGACCCTTTCCTGATCTATGGTGCAACCCCTGAGGGTCAGTTTTTGCTGATGCAAAATGTGTACGGGCTCCAAAGCCAACTACCCATCCACTACATGTAACACATTCCAATCCAAAACATGAGTCACATCAAGAATATATCTTCTAAGAATTGAAACATTAAATACATTTTGAATATGAGCAAGGATGGGCAGCAAGGAAAATCGATAAGCTACTGGTCCTATCCTCTCTAGGACTTCAAAAGGGCTAAAAAATTAGGGTGCCAACTTGGAGCCTTTTCCATAATAGATTGGACTCTTTCATGGGTGCACCCTAAGAAATACTCAGTCCCTTGGAGTGAAGTGAACATCATTCATGTGAGAATCTATGTACTTCTTTTGCCATTCTTGAGCTGTCATAATATGCTCTTTGATATGCTTGACCTGTTGCTCCATATCCTATAACATCTCAGCGCCAAGGAGTACCCTATCTTCCAAATGGTCCCAAATCAAATGTGTGCAGCACAGATGACCATATAGAGCCTGAAAAGGAGACATGTCTATAGAACTATGATATCCATTATTATACCCAAACTCTACCAAATATAAGTACTCTTCTCAATGGGTATGTATGTCCATAACATACATTCTGAGCATATCCTCAAGAACCTGATTGACTCGCTCAGTCTGCCCATCTATCTCAGGATGATAAGCTGAACTGAAGTTGAGATGAGTCCCTAATGTGTGCTAAAGGGAAGTCCAAAGTGTAGACGTGAATACTAGATCATGATCAGAAGTAATCTTCATGGGTATACCATGGAGTCTCACTATGTCCTTCATAAACACTCTAGCAACTAATGTTTCTGAATAGGAAGACTACATGGGAGAGAAATGAGATACCTTGGTAAGCTTAACAACTATTACCATGATAGTATCATGTCTCCTTTGGGTAACTGGAACTCCCATAATAAAATCCATGGAGATAATGTCCCATTTCCATTCTGGCACAAGGTGAGGTACCAAAAGACCTACTAGATGTTGATGCTCTACTTTCACTCTTTGTCATTCTATACATCTTGCCACATAGTCTTCTATATCTCTCTTTATTCCTAACCAATAGTACAACTAGCATAGGTCAGCATACATTTTCTTTACCCCTGGATGAGATGAGTAGGGAGCCTTGTGGCTTTCTGAAAGAATAAGCACACAAAGATCTCTTGGCAAGGAAAATTAAATTTGGTCTTGTTGTCGCGGCAATCCTAGGGAATCCATGGAATACCCTGAAAAACAACCCTCCAAGGGTCTTCCTAATTTGAATTCTTCTTTTACCTCCTGATACCAAGAATCAGAAGTGAGAGCCTCTCTAATTCACTTCTCTAAATTGGTGCTTAGAGAAAGTGCCAAGAAACCATGCCTACACCTACTCAGAGCATCTGCCACCACATTCATCTTCACATGGATATACTTAACCTCTAAATCATATTCACATAATAATTCCATCCATCTATGTTGTCTAGTATTGAGGTTAAGTTGAGAGAATATATACTGAAGACTTCGATGATCTATATGGAGTTCAAATTTGTGACCCTATAGAAAGTGCCTCCATTTTACTAAGGCATGAACCACTATTGCTAACCCCAGATCATGGGTGGGATAGTTGAGCTCATGATTTTTGAACTTCCTAGATTCATAAGTGATAACTTGTCCTTCTTTCATAAGAACTACCCCAATCCCTTCCAATGAGGCATCTGTACAGACCATAAAGTTTCTTGAGGGTTAAGGGACTACCAAGATGGTTAATCTTTCTTTCAAGCACTAGAAAGTGGCCTCTCACTTTTCTGACCATGCAAATTTATTTCCTTTCCTTCGTAATGAATTAATGGGATGAGCTATCTAAGAGAACTCCTTGAAAAGTTGTCTATAATAACCAGCCAGTCCTATAAAGCTGCAGACCTCAGGGATGTTAGTCAAAGTTGGCCACTCCACTATGGCCTAAATTTTGGCTAGATCAACTATGATGCCATCCCCTGAAATGATGTGCCTAAGATACTTAACCTCTATCTAAAAGAATTAACACTTCTCTAGATTGGCATAAATTTGGTTCTCTCTAAGGCATTGCAAAACTTGGCGAAGATGAATCTCATGTTCTTCCAAAGTTTTGGAGAACACTAAGATGTCATCCAAAAAAATATCACAAATCTACCCAAATAGGTTCTGAAAACCCCATTCATCAAGCTCATAAATACAAAGGGAGAGTGTGTCATCCCAAATAGTACTATGGTGAACTCGTAGTGGCCACATCTAGTGTGGAAAGCTATACGGTGAATATCAGCCTCCTAAATTCTAAGTTGGTGATATCCTGACTTAAGATCAATCTTTGAAAATATTTTTGCCCCTTTCATTTGATCAAATAGGTAATCGATGCAGGGTAAAGGATACCAATTTTTAATTGTAACATTGTTGAGTTGACGATAGTCAATTCACAATGGGAGAGAACCATCTTTCTTCTTTACAAAAATTACTGGTGTGCCCCATGGAGATACATTGGGTCTAATAAATCCTTTTTCCAAAATTCCTTCCAACTGAAGCTTAAGCTCCCCAAGTTCCTATGTGGTCATGTGGTATGGAACCTTGGAGATGGGTTATTCTCCTGGCACTAGCTCAATCTAGAAGTCAATGTCCCTCTTGGGTGGTATTCCCAATATCTCCTTAGGAAAAACATCCAAAAACTCCTATAATAGGGGATGATATAGTGATACATCCTTTCTTTCTTCTTTGTCTAAGTCATCCACTAACACTGCAAACAATTGGCATCCCTCACCCATGCACCACTTGAGTTGCATCATAGAAATCATGTGGAGAGAGATGGGTCATTGCACCCCAACAATCTTCTTTGGTTCCCCTGAATCATCTAAACATTTAATGCTCTTATTTCTATAATCCAAAATGGCTTTGTGAGCATCCAACCAATCCATACCCAAAACTACTCTATACAAGCCTAAAGGAATCACTCAGAGCTCTACTAAGGTGAAGAAAGGTCCTAGCCCTAACTTGCAACTCTGGACACAAGAGTCAGAGGCTATTCTTGCCCAGGAGGCTAGCTCAACCTACCACCTATCTTCCTACCTTACTATCATCATCCCATACTGCTCTACTAAAGTAGGAGAAATAAAGGAATATATTGCTCCAGAATCAAATAGAATAGTGGTAGATATAGCCCCTAGAAAACTTGGGGTTTTGATGACTAATCCCTGATGTTCGGCCTACCTATGATGTAGAGTGGAAAATACTCAGTGAGTTCTACCTACATCACCCATTGTGGGTTCTGAAGTGGCATGTCTATAGCTAGCTATTGGGGTAGATTTACGAGGACAGTTAAATGTAATATGACCGTGCTAAACACAAGAGTAACATCCTATATTTCTAGAAAAATTTCTCCCTATGGAAGGTGCAGTGGACTATTGATAACTACCCCAACTAGAATTCTAAGGTATACTCTAAGCTGGTTGAGATTTTAGATATCTCTTAGCACGCTGCCAGTTGCAAGAATTGTTTGATTGAGAACCCTCATTCTTGTTGTTGTTGCTATTATTTTTGTTGTATTGAAATTTCCTTTTCTGATGGTTCTGACTTCCTTTAGATGAAGAAGGATAGTTTCTAGGGCCATGTATTCCCTAAGATTGATTCCCTTTGAATCCTATCCCAGCCTGACAGGCATTACTTCCTTGGCTACCTATCTGACCTCCTAAACCAAAAGTCACATTTTTTTCCACAATACGAGCCTTAATGAATGCATCATTATATGTCTAAGGTTTAAACATTCATATTCTGCCAACCAATCATCCATTGAGGCCTCTAAGGAAGTGTTGAGTAAGCATGGGCTCATCATCTTTATATGTTGAGTATGGCTTGAGTTCAAAGAACCGTCCCTCATAATTATTAACTCACATAGCTAACTATCTTAAATTATGAAAATCTTCAGCTCTTTCCCTCCTTGAGTGGTCAAAAAGGAATCAGGCTCAAAAGAGTTCTAAGAACAGTTCCCATGAAAGGGTAGTTATATCAATATGAATTTTCTCTTTCTCTATTTCCCACCAAGTTGATGCAAAATCTCTAAGGTGAATAACTGCAAACTGAGCCTTGGTATTGTTGATGTAAGGATGCATGGAAAATAGCCTCTCTAAATCCCATAGCCAAGTATCAGAGGTGGATCCACCTTGAGTTCCTTTAAATGGGTTATTCTTAGTCTTGAGGAGGTCTTGCATGTGAGAAGCACACAAAGCAACTTCTTCTAATATATGATCTCTCCTCCTAGGGCTCCTTTCCCTTTCCTCATGGTGAGTGGCATTAGCCTCCCCATGATGACCCATATCTTGGCCTACCTCTAGACTCTACAGTATCTGTTGTAAAAGTTCTTGCACTCTATCTGCCTGAAAACCTTTTGAGTGGTTATTAGATTGATCCCCTCTACCTTCCCCCTCAAAATTTTCTTCTTCTTGAGAACTTTCCTAGTTAGATCTAGGATGGGTATTTTAGGCACCTCACTTTCTACCATGAGTCAAAGGAGGCATCCTGTAATAAGTAAGGAGAAGGGTAAGTTCAAGGGTCCTAGTTTGAATCTAGTTTAAGTGTAGAATAAGTTAAAGCAACATGAGCCAAGTTACCAGGGCCCCAGTGTATCCACTTAGTGATCTGATACCAAGATGTCATGCCCGGCTAGGTAATTGTGGAAGAGAACAAATATTCTCTTAGGAAAGAAAACCTATGTAATGAAATATGCAATTTTTCAAACTTTAAAAATTTTACAAACATAATAACATAAGAAAAGTTTAACTTTAGATTCCTCCCATGGTTCCCTACTAGAATAATAATAGTCCATTTTAGTTTCATTAAATGTAATAACAAATTTGAATAACTTTAAATCAAATAGAAGATAATATTTGATTAACTTTAAAAGGAAACATAAATGCTTTCATTCCATAATTAACCTAACATTTAAGATCCATCTATATTCCCAAAGTATTAATCCCATATAAATGAATCATCTTGAATAATTACATACATGACTCCATCCCATTTGAATTACTATCTTTTCTTAATCAACAATAAGATACAAGATTCCATCTTACTTTGAAACTTAATAAAATCCTTTACTTTTAAACCAAACATACTTTACATAACTATTACAATTCCCTTTTTTTCCTTTCACTAAATCTACCCATTCCAAATTACATCACTTTTGAAATACAATAAAGATTACATTACATTCATCTCCTCTTGGGAGGTTACAACAAAGACAACTTGACATTGATAAGAAATAAGGAAAGATATGAAAAGAGTCTTCTTCCTTCAACTAGAATGATAAGCAAGAAACAAAGTCCCTTCAGCATTGCAACTGTAATTGATGCCTCAATAAAGAAAATATATACCACCAAACCATGTGGATACCAAAAGACCCACTCCCCCATGTTAGGAGATAAACAACAAGATCCACACTAGAAGAGATAACTAGGCCATTCCTAGGGTTGAGGTAACCTTTCCCAAACAATAAATAAACAAGGAATGAAACTCAAATCCCTTCCCAAAGGTTCACAAGACTAGGTAGAAAATCTAAGCGACAAGCTAGGTCAGTTTCATTGCATAGCCCTCACCCCTTGGGTTGTCCTCGTACTAGCCACTCTTGGCCTTGGCCCCCAAGTAGGCACATGCGGAATTGAATGCCTTTCATGAGGATAGGGCCGTTCAGTCATACCTACACATAGGTACCTTCTCCCACTCCCATCCATAGTCTTTACTATCCCTAATAGCATGGGTGAGGTACATATTTATCTTTTGTAGTGTTTGTTTCCATCCCCATTCATTTAATTAAAGTTATCACTTGATTGAAACAACTCATCAATGGGTTATCTTGGTACTAGCCACTTAGGGCCCCAACCCCACACTAATTTCCACTCGCCTAGTGTACTTAGTTTATCTACCCCTACCCAAGCATCATATATAAGAAAGATATGCAATAAAACAAATCATATGAACACTCAAGTACTTGCAAATAAGAATAGGAAAGGTTTAGGAAGCCATAGGTTTCCCTAGTCCATCGAACAACCCTGATTGATGTGTTTACACTTTCCTACATATTTATTTTTCTATCCTTGTATAACACTAACCAAATGCAAGGATGAGAGAGATTCATGTTGGTGGATCAGTGATTGATGGGGTTAGCTAATTGGTGGGAAGCCTGGAATGGAACCAGTCATTTCGAAAGTGAATGCCTTAAGTGTAGTTGCATTTTTTGTTGAAACATGGAATTTTCATGTACATTAAGAGGTGATAAGACCTTTGTATTAAGTTTGAGATGTTAGTGAAGTTATTTTGTGGAGACCCTAGGTGTATGACCCAAGAAACATAGACTGCTGGAAACCCTCGTTGTAGTAACAGTCATAATATAATGTAGATTTGTAATGCCTCTGACATACAAGGCATCAAATTTGGTCATTAGATAGTAGGAAGAATGTATTTTACTATCCTAACCCTATAGGAGACCATGTATCATTGAGAATGAGATTTGATGGAAGGAAGTTCGTGGTTTGTTAAGGAAAATGAATAAAAGACTATTGCACAAAAAATTGTCCTGATGCAGGAGCCATATCTCATATTGTAACTATTGGATTGTACTATGTTTTGGATATGTTGGAGAGAGTGAAGTTATGCAACATTTGACTAGAGTGATCGAGGAAATGTTATTGGAGTCAAAAGATATGGATGAATGTGTACGGGTCTGTCAAAAAGACCAATGAGTTATTATTTTGGCAATAACTACAAGCTTCTAAAACATAAATAGAAGTATTACATAGATCCTAGGGAGTCTCCAGACTCTAATAAATACATGGATGAAGACCAACCAGCCGGGGGGAGACGGTAACCCAAATCTCCTCTTTCACTTCTCAAAGGTATAAAGTTCTTTGAGGCTTAGCCAAGAGTGATATCAAACTCAATTCCCAAGAGAGGTGTCTTTCGATTTACCACCCACTATTTATACTCTGCCAAAACATAGGAGTTAAGGTCGTCCCTTGAGGTGGTGTGTCCCCAAGTAGGCCTTCTAAAAATAAAATTAAGTAATTCACTATCAAAAGTATTTAGAGCACTAAAGGTGGAACACTTAACTCTTCAAGTAAATGCAAAGTGAGTCCAAAAGTGGGACACTTAACCCTTCAAGTGAATGTGAAGTGAGTCCAAAAGTGGAACATTTAACCCTTTAAAATAATGTGAAGTGAGTCCAAAAGTGGAACATTTAACCCTTCAAGAGAATGTGAAGTGAGTCCAAAAAGTGGAACACTTAACCCTTCACACAAACTCAAAGTGAGTCCAAAAGTGGAACATTTAACTCTTCACACCAACTCAAAGTGAGTCCAAAAGTAGAACATTTAACTCCTCACACCAACTCAAAGTGAGCCCAAAAGTGGAACATTTAACTCCTCACATCAACTCAAAGTGAGTCCACACTTTAGAAAATAAGTGAGTTCCAAAAAGTACAAAAGGGTTGCCAAGTGGAGCAATTAACGCTTCTTTCCTGTAGACCCCTCCCCTTTAATGTAGCGCTGATCTTGCAACTACGGGGCAAAAATGAGGGGCCGATAGATTAGCGAGTCCAATAACCCAAGATAGCAATCTAGATCAATCACAAGTAATCTAAAGTTGCTTATCAATACTACTCACAAATGACAAAGGGTTGAATCAATGGAATATTTAACTTTCCAAGAAAACATAGAGTGAGTCCACAAAGTGGTGCATTTAACTCTCTATTTAAACAAAGAATGAATCCATGCCCTAAATCACTCAATGAGATATTTGATATTGGAACCAAGAATTACTTAGGGTTCAAACACAAGCATTCACTTACACAAACTTGTATGAAAGCAAATCTATGTTCATTCATTTCCCATTAAGAGCATCAATTGAAATGTGTTCTATGAAAGCATGTAAACACTCAAGCCAAACACATGAGAGTTTCAATTTTAATCCCAAGATCCAAGTGTTTTAGGGATGTAACAAAATACCTCAAGTCCAACGCTTTGTTTTAAGCATATTCCATGAAAGCAAGAGCACCTTCAAATGAACAAGATAAGACACAAGCAAATAAGATATACAATGTATATCCAACTTATGCAAACCCTAGGATTAGATCTGAAAATTAATTGTTAGGAGCAATGATAACCAGCAAATAATCCAAATGATAACTCATATCATGCATTGAACAATAAAAAATAAGTGCATACCCATCACAAAATTTTATTTTTTTTGCATTTGACCTAGTCAACAAGATCTGATTTTTACCACATGAATTTGGACCCTAAACCTAAAATGCAAAAAAAAGACCTCTATCAAAAAATAAAGAGCTTTCCAAAAATGTAAAAATTTTAGAAAAAATTTTTCATTTGTGACCTAGAGAGCTATTTTACCAAAACAAACCAGTTTTTGTAAATCAACCAAATGAGCTATGATATGATCTCTAAATTAAAAACACAATGAATGGACCCCCTATAGAATTTCAAGACCTTTCCAAAAATGTAAAAATTTCTGAAAAATATGTTGATTTTTGCAAGAAATTGATTTTTTCTAAAAAATAAAGAAAAAATCATAAAAAATACAAATCACCTCCAAAAATTCTAAAAAAATTTTTGGAGCTTCTCTGGTATGTCGCCAACCTGAAAAAAAAAAATTTTAGACCAAAACACCAAGCCGTATGGGAGATATGATCAAATCTTTAAAATCTAGGGTTTCCCATCCCCAAACAAATCTGCACAAGGGTTAACTCCAAAAATAATCAGAACCAGCAAGTGTTAGCTCCAAAAATAATCAAAATCAGCATGTAAAAAAAAGTAGGTTGCCCCACAATGGGCACCAAAAAAATGTGTGCTATAAATGTGTCACACTTCTATGAATCATTACATGTAAGGAAACTCAAGAATGAGCCATCACAAATCGATCCATAGCTCCCTAGGCATGGAGTGCAAGGGTTTTAAGAATGCTCTCAGCTAGAGCTATTAAGCCAATAACCTTGCTAGTAAACCATGCAATGAGAGATTCAATGAATTAATCTAAAGCATAAAGAAAATCTAAACTAAGAATGCCATGAAAATGAAACTACTATGCAAGAAATGAAATCTAACTATGAAGCAAGAAAGCCATGATGATGCAATAATGAAGACAAGAAGATAGAGTGTTGATGAAGATCCAAGATGAATGCCAACAATGCTCCAAATCTTCAAACCCTAGATGCAAGAATATCTCCAAAAGCTCCAAGATGACCTAGAAAACCTGTAGCATAACAATAGCATAAAAATTTGTGTGTGCAAATGAGGAAGAGAGCTCTTCTTTTATAGGAGGTGAAAAATCAATGGACCATGGAGATTAAGAGGCAAAAGATTTAATCAAGGGTGGAGTTTGAAAGAGGAGCAATCCATGTGCACAAATATCCTCCAATGAGAAAATAAGAGTTGACTTTTCTGTCCATATGAGATAAAAAGTATTTTTTTCCCTTTTTATAAAATAAGAATAATATTTTATTTGTGCAACTTAGGATAAGAGGAAAAGTGGGAGCTTTTTATTTATTAAAAGGGGAGGGAATATTCTTTTTAATAAATAAAGACTTAGGATAAGATGGTTAGCCCATAGAAAATAATCAAATAAATGATAGAACTAGGATTTGATCAACAATAAATAATTGATGATTTAGCAAATGGGGGCTAAGAGTCTAGGTGACCATTTTTAGGTGTATAAACCTATTCCCTGACAAAGGATGGAGTGCGACATAAGCTAAATCCATTGAAGAAGACCGAAGAAAAGGTATGTGATAATGCAAGAATAAAATTTGTTGATGGAAAAAAATTCTTAAATGGTATGAGGCATGAGCATGTGTGTTTTGCTTTAATTTCAAAAGTTGGTAAAGAAGAAGTAGAGGATGTACCTGAAGAGGTTGCAGATTTGTTGAATGAGTTTCAGGATATTGTATCTGGTAATGTACCTAATGGATTACCACCGGTAAGGAAGATCAATCATTAGATGGATTTGATTCTAGGAGCCAGTTTGCCAAACAAGGCAGCACACAGAATGACACCAGCAGAAAGTGAAGAGTTTAACAGACAAGTACATGAGTTATTGCAGAAGGGGTTGATTTGAGAGAGTCTGAGTCCCTGTGCTGTACCAGTAGTATTAGCACCAAAGAAGAATGGAGAGTGGAGGATGTGTACAAATTCTAGAGAAATAAACAAAATCATAATCAAATATAGGTTTCCATTGCCACGAATGGATGATATTATAGATTGTTTGAGTGGAGCTGTGTATTTCTCAAAGATAGATCTGAAGAGTGGATATCACCAAATTTCGATCAGAGAAGGAGATGAATGGAAGACTACCTTCAAGACAAAGGAAAGACTATATGAGTGGTTAGTCATACCTTTTGGGCTAACTAATGCACCGAGCACTTTCGTGGGGCTCATGAACAAGGTTCTGAAAGAATTTCTAGGTAAGTTTGTCATTGTTTACCTAGATGATATTTTGATTTTTAGCAAGACATTGGAAGAACATATGATGCATATTCCTATGGTGTTTGATAAGTTGAGAGATGAAAAATTATTGATTAATTTGAATTAGTACAGTTTTGTGAAGAAAGAGTTAGTGTATTTGAGATTTGTAGTTTCAGCAAAAGGTCTAAAAATGGACCAAGAGAAGGCACAGGCTATCTTTGAATGGCCTACTCCAAGGAGTGCTACTGAGGTAAGATATTTTCATGGTTTGGTTAGCTTTTACAGAAAGTTTATCAGAAAATTTAGTAGTATTTGTGGACCCTTGACTGAAACAATGAGAGGGGATAGAAAAGAGTTTAGGTGGACTAATGGGGCAGAAAAGAGTTTTCAATTGTTGAAATAAAAAGTTACAGAACAACCTGTTTTAACACTTTCAGATTTTAATAAGGTGTTTCAAGTAGATTGTGATGCTAGTGGTACTACAATAGGAGCTGTTATGAGCCAAGAAGGTAAATCTGTTGCTTATTTCAGTGAGAAGTTAAATGATGCCAATAGAAAATATTATATCTATGATCAAGAATTTTATGCTATAGTTCAGACATTAAAGAAGTGGAGACATTATCTACTTCATAAGGAGTTTGTTTTGTATACTGATCATCAAGCTTTGCAATATTTGAATAGTCAAGGAAAGTTGAATCAAAGACATTTGAAATGGGTTGAGTTTTTACAGAGTTATACATTTTGAAACATAGAAGTGGAAAGTCAAACAGGGTTACAGATGCTCTTAGCAGAAGGCAACTATTGCTGACAGAAATGCAGATTGTGTTGGTTGGGTTCAAGGAACTCAAGAATTTGTATCCAGAGGATCCTGATTTTAGTGAAGCTTGGAAAGCTTGTACAGAACCTGTTACTCTAGATAGGACGAAATGGCTAGATTTTATCATCCAAGATAATATGCTATTAAGAGGGAGTCAGTTTTTCAATCCACAAAGTTCTATGAGGGAGAATCTCATCAAGGAGAAGCATAGTGGAGGATTGGCTGGATATTTTGGTCATGATAAAACCCTTGCTTTGGTTGGTGAGAATTATTATTGGCCACAATTGCAGCAAGATTTGAAGAAGTTTGTATAGAGTTGTAGAGTATGTCAGATGACGAAAGGAGTGAAGCAGAATACAGGGTTGTATCAGCCATTGCCTATACCAGAGAAGCCTTGGGAGGATATCAGTATGGACTTGGTTCTTGGTTTACTGAGAACTCAGCGGGGACATGATTCACTTTTTGTGGTGGTTGATAGATTTTCAAAGATGACACATTTCATTCCCTGCAAGAAGACTAATGATGGTGTTCATGTAGCAGAATTATTTTTCAGAGAAGTGGTGAGACTACATGATTTGCCAAAGACCATAGTTTCAGATCAAGATACTAAGTTTGTTAGATATTTTTGGCGGACATTGTGGAAGAATTTGAAGATAAATTTGAAGTTCAGTTCATCACATCACCCACAGACTGATGGACAGACAGAGGTGGTGAATAGAAGTTTGAAAAATCTACTGAGATGTTTGGTTGGAGATAAGCCAACATGATGGGATTTGATTTTCCCACAGGCAAAATTTGTATACAATAATTCTATCAACAGGAGCACTGGTAAATCACAATTCCAGATTGTATATGGAAGTAGTCCAAAAAATGCATCTGAATTGAGAAAGATAGATAAAGGAGAAATAAGTAGTGCTGAAGCTAAGGATTTTGTAGAACACTTGAAGAACATCCATGAGGAGGTGAGGAAGCATATTACCAAGATGAATGTGCAGTATAAGACTAAGGCAGATGAGAAAAGGAGGCATAAGAAATTTTAGGTGGGAGATGAAGTCATGGTTCATTTGCGGAAGGAGTGATTTCCCGTTGGTACATATAACAAGTTGAAAATGAAGAAGTTTGGACCATTTAAGATATTGAAGAAGCATGATTCAGGAAATGCATATGAGGTAGAATTGTCTAGTAAGCTAAATATTTCACCAGTGTTTAACATTTTAGATTTGACAGAGTATCAAGAAGGAGGTGTCGAAGATGTGGTTGCAGCAGCACAGTGGAGTATTCTAGCAACCAGTTCAGATATCAAGGAGATTGAACACATACTGGACAGTCATGTTGGTAGAAGCACAAGGAATAGGACATATGAATAGTATTTGGTCAAATGGAAAGGATGACCTGTTGAAGATTCATCATGGCTAACAAAAGAGGAGGTTAACCATCTTGGTTTTCCTCTACACACCTGAGTCATGACAGGGTCACTTCTCAAATTACCCCGGGTATCTGATGTAGGAGCATCCTGGGTGTAAGAGCAATCTTGCATCACCCAAAAATATTTATGTTTTTGTATTCAATAAGGGCTATCTTGTGCAGAGTTGCTATTTATGGAAACTGGCTATTTTTAGTAAGTTGGTCTTACGATCTTAGAATGTTCTAATTATATAAGTGCAGGTTCATCTCAGTCACATCATCCTACCAGCAAAGTTTCATGGCTAGATCAGGTCTAGTTTTGAAGATATTGAAGATTTTCGGTATTGGCAGCAGGGTACAGAAACCTTGAACTCAGTTTTGAAGGCTTTAGAGGCCCCGAATGAGGTCAAAAATTTTGGTAACAGGTGCTTTGTGCGGGTCAAGCCTGTAGAGCACTTCATGGCATTTCTAGAATGTGGTTATAATAGCCAATCGGGTCAACGGGTGATGACTTATGGTCTTCAGAAGTTGGGTCACCTGAAATGGCAAAAAATAATTTTTCTTCAAAATTTTTGTTTGGGTTTCAAAACTCATTTTGAGCTGACTTTGATGTAATAAATTGTAAAATAAAATAATTCTAAGTTTGATCGGCCCTAAAAGCTAAATTTGTAGAACCTTCTCGGGCGGTGGAAATTACCTATATAAAGAAGGCCCGTAGTGTTGTCTAGGGCAGTTCTGGGTAGTAGATTTGGGTATTGATTCAAGGCTTTGTCTTACAAAATATTATAAGGGAATGCCCATGTGGCTTTGCATATTGTAATTCTGAAAGTTTGTAATTCCACATTTGTGGAGATAATAAGAAGCTAATTTTCTGTTCTTGCATATTATTTTTGTTGTTTCTCTATTTCTGTTAAGTGTTTGTGGTATAAAGGGGAGCATCCTTCATCAAGTGGTATCAGAGTAGGAGTTCTTGAGTGTGTAAATAGATCACCGATTGTGAGGTAGTTTGCACCAGGACCATGGTTAGGGTTTCAGCGCACATCACAAAAATATCTCCACAAAGAGAACGTGGCGGAAGAGCTGGTGTTGTGACACCTGAGGTTAGAGAGCTGCAAAGACAAGTGCGAGCATTGCAAGAAGAGATTCATAGAAGAATGAATCTTAATGTCAGAGACAAAACCGAAGATGAAGCCGAAGAAGAATATCAAGAAGGAGAAGCTAAAATTTTGAACCAAGAGGAAGAAAGACTTTTTCAAGTGATTTTCAAGATTGAAAAAAGACCTAAAATTGAGGTTCCTACATTTTCTAAAAATCTTAACCTAGAGGAATTGATTGACTAAATCAATGAATGTGAGGAATATTTTGAGTATGAAGATGTTAAGGATCCTGATAGGGTCAAATTTGCGAAGGCCAGATTGAAAGGTCATGCGAAGATCTGGTGGCAAGAAATTCAATTGGAGCGAAATAGAAGAGGGAAAGATAAAATCATAAGATGGGATCGGATGGTCGATAAATTGAGGTGAAAGTTCATTCCTGTTGATTATGAGCTTGACCTACTAAAGAAAATGCAAAGTTTGAAGCAAGCAGGAAGATCTGTTCAGGAGTATATAGAAGAGTTCTATCGACTCCTCATCAGAACAAGCCATTTAGAAGCTGATAAGGAGAAAGTTGCCCGATACCTTAATGGGTTAAGGCCAAGAATTTAGGAGGAGTTGAATCTAGTTCAAATGAACAGTATTGAAGAGGCATACCAGTTTGCCCTAAAAGTAGAGGAAAAATTGAACAAAAAATTTGAGAGCAAACAAAATGGAAGAGGTCGTGGTGGAAGATCTGACGGATGGTCATATGGTGGCAGACATGAAGATCCAAAAAAGAAGGATGAGGCCAGTAGCAGTCAGAATCAGAGAGGAAATAATTCCAATCATTTCCAAGATCAGAGTAATAGAGATCAGAGAGGAGGAGGAAGAGGAAAAGGATCTGGAAAAGGAGGCTTCCATTGAACATGTTTTCACTGTGGAGAAGAAGGTCATAGGGCATTTGAATGTCCTCAGCGCCAAGGTAGAACAGACAGGAGAAATGAAAGCCAACACAAAGTTGCACATGTAGATGAAGATGCTAGATCATCAAATTCTGAAGATGCTGAAAGAGGAGAAACGCTAATTAACAGAAGAATCTTACTGAGTGGTGAGAATGAACCTGAACAAAGGAGGAGCCTGTTTCGCACTAGATGCAAGTGTGAGGGTAAATGTTGTGATGTGATTATCGATAGTGGAAGCACTGACAATTTGGTGTCAAAGGAGATGGTGACAAAGTTGAAGCTCAACAGACAAAAACACCCACATCCATATCGGATTGCCTGGGTGCAGGATGACCACAAGGTCATGGTCAATGAACAGTGTATGGTAAAGTTCAAGATCGGCAGGTACCAAGATGAGGTACTATGTGATATCATCTCTATGGATGCATGTCATCTGTTGTTAGGTAGACCGTGGCAGTTTGATAGATGTGCTGTACAAGATGGTCGTGCGAATACCTATTCCCTAACAAAGGATGGAGTGCGACATAAGCTAAAGTCATTGAAGGAGACCGAAGAAAAGGTATGTGGTAATGCAAGAATAACATTTGTTCATGGAAGAAAATTCCTAGATGGTATGAGGCATGAGCATGTGTGTTTTTTTTTAATTCCAAAATTTGGTAAAGAAGAAGTAGAGGATGTACTTATAGAGGTTTCAAATTTGTTGAATGAGTTTCAGGATATTGTATTTAATAATTTACCTAATGGATTACCACCGGTAAGGAAGATCAGTCATCAGATGGATTTGATTCCAGGAGCTAGTTTGCCAAACAAGGCAGCACATAGAATGACACCAGCAAAAAGTGAAGAGTTGAATAGACAAGTACATGAGTGCATAAGGAGTTGATTCGAGAGAGTCTGAGTACTTGTGTTGTACCAGTAGTACTAGCACCAAAGAAGAATGGAGAGTGGAGGATGTGTACAAATTCCAGAGAAATAAACAAGATCACAATCAAGTATAGGTTTCCATTGCCACGAATGGATTATATCATGGATTGTTTGAGTAGAGTTGTGTATTTCTCAAAGATAGATCTGAAGAGTGGATATCACCAGATTCACACCAAAGAAGGAGATGAATGGAAGACTACCTTCAAGACAAAGGAAGGACTGTATGAGTGGTTAGTCATGCCTTTTGGGCTAACCAATGCATGGAGCACTTTCATGCAGCTCATGAACGAGGTTCTGAAAGAATTTTTGGGTAAGTTTGTCATTGTTTACCTAGATGATATTTTGATTTTTAACAAGACATTGGAGGAACATATGATGCATATTCGTATGGTGTTTGAGAAGTTGAGAGATGAGAAATTGTTGATTAATTTGAAGAAGTACAATTTTATGAAGAAAGAGTTAGTGTATTTGAGATTTGTAGTTTCAGCAGAAGGTCTAAAAATAGACCCAGAGAAGGTACAGGCTATCCTTGAATGGCCTACTCTAAGGAGTGCTACTGAAGTAAGATCTTTTCATGGTTTGGCTAGCTTTTACAGAAAGTTTATCAGAAATTTTAGTAGTATTTGTGGACCCTTGACTGAAACAATGAGAGGGGATAGAAAAGAGTTTAGGTGGACTAATTGGGCAGAAAAGAGTTTTCAATTGTTGAAATAAAAAGTTACAGAACAACCTATTTTAGCACTTTCAAATTTTAATAAGGTGTTTCAAGTAGATTATGATGCTAGTGGTACTGCAATAGGAGTTGTTATGAGCCAAGAAGGTAAACCTGTTGCTTATTTCAGTGAGAAGTTAAATGATACCAAGAGAAAATATTCTATCTATGATCAGGAATTTTATATTATAGTTTAGGCATTAAAGAAGTGGAAACATTATCTACTTCTTAAGGAGTTTGTTTTGTATACTGATCATCAAGCTTTGCAATATTTGAATAGTCAAGGAAAGTTGAATCAAAGGCATTTGAAATGGGTTGAATTTTTGTAGAGTTATACATTTATTTTGAAACATAAAAGTGAAAAGTCTAACAGGGTTGCAGATGCTCTTAGCAGAAGGCAACTATTGCTGACAGAGATGCAGATTGAGGTGGTTGGGTTCAAGGAACTCAAAAATTTGTATCTAGAGGATCCTGATTTTGGTGAAGCTTAGAAAGCTTGTACAGAACCTGTTACTCTAGACATGATGAAATGGCTGAATTTTATCATTCAAGATGATATGCTATTCAGAGGGAGTCAGTTGTGCATTCCATAAAGTTCTATGAGGGAGAATCTCATCAAGGAGAAGCATAGTGGAAGATTGGCTGGATATTTTGGTCATGATAAAACCTTTGCTTTGGTCGGTAAGAATTATTATTGCCCACAATTGCAGCAAGATGTGAAGAAGTTTATAAAAAGTTGCAGAGTATGTCAGATGGCGAAAGGAGTGAAGTAGAATATAGGATTGTATCAGCCATTACCTATACCAGAGAAGCCTTGGGAGGATATCAGTATGGACTTTGTTCTTAGTTTACCGAGAACTCAATGGGGACATAATTCAATTTTTGTCATGGTTGACAGATTTTTGAAGATGGCACATTTCATTCCCTACAAGAAGACTAATGATGTTGTTCACGTAGTAGAATTGTTTTTCAGAGAAGTGGTGAGACTACATGGTTTGCCAAAGACCATAGTTTCAGATCGAGATACTAAGTTTGTTGGATATTTTTGGTGGACATTGTGGAAGAAGTTGAAGACAAATTTGAAGTTCAATTCATCACATCACCCATAGACTGATGGACAGATAGAGGTGGTGAATAGAAGTTTGGGAAATCTGCTGAGATGTTTGGTTGGAGATAAGCCAATAGGATGGGATTTGATTTTACCACAGGTAGAATTTGTATACAATAATTCTATAAACAAGAGCACTGGTAAATCACCATTTCAGATTGTATATGGAAGTAGTCCAAGAAATGCATCTGAATTGAGAAAGATAGATAAAAGAGAAATAAGTAGTGCTGAAGCTGAGGATTTTACAGAACACTTGAAGAACATCCATGAGGAGGTGAGGAAGCATATTACCAAGATGAATGCACAATATAAGGCTAAGGTAGATGAGAAAAGGAGGCATAAAGAATTTTAGGTGGGAGATGAAGTCATAGTTCATTTGTGGAAAGAGCAATTTTTGGTTACTACATATAACAAGTTGAAAATGAAGAAGTTTGGACCATGTAAGATATTGAAGAAGCAAGATTCATCATGGCTAACAAAGGAGGAGGTTAACCCTCTTGGTTTTCCTCTATACACCTAAGTCATTACAAATTCACTTCTCAAATTACCTCGGGTGTCTGATGCAGGAGCATCCTAGGTGTAAGAGCAATCTTGCATCACCCAAAAATATTTATGTTTTTGTATTCAATAAGGGCTATCTTGTGCAGAGTTGCTATTTATGGAAACTGGCTATTTTTAGTAAGTTGGTCTTACAATCTCAGAATGTTCTAATTTTACATGTGGAGGTTCATTTCAGTCATATCATCCTGCCAGCAAAGTTTCATGGCTAGATCAGGTCTAGTTTTAAAGATATTGAAGATTTTCGGTATTGGCAGTACGGTACAGAAACTTCAAACTCAATTTTGAAAGCTTTAGAGGCCCTAGATGAGGCCAAAAATTTGAGTGATGGGTGCTTTGCATGGGTCAAGCCTATAGAGTGCTTTGTGGCATTTCTAGAATGGGGTTATAATAGCCAATCGGGTCAACGGGTGATGACTTATGGTCTACGGAAGTTGGGTCACCTAAAATGGTGAAAAATAATTTTTCTTCAAAATTTTTGTTTGGGTTTCAAAACTCATTTTGAGCCGACTTTGATGTAATAAATTGTAAAATAAAATAATTCTAAGTTTGGTCGGCCCTAAGGGCTAAATTTCTAGAACCTTCTCGGGCGGTGAAAATTGCCTATATAAAGAAGGCCCGTAGTGTTGTCTAGGGCAGTTCTGGGTAGTAGATCTGGGTATTGATTCGAGGCTTTGTCCTACACAATATTATAAGGGAATGCCCATGTGGCTTTGCATATTGTAATTCTGAAAGTTTGTAATTCCACATTTGTGGAGATAATAAGAAGCCAATTTTCTGTTCTTGCATATTATTGTTGTTGTTTCTCTATTTTTGTTAAGTGTTTGTGGTATAAAGGGGAGCATCCTTCATCAAGTGGTATCAGAGCAGGAGTTCTTGAGTGTGTAAATAGATCACCGACTGTGAGGTAGTTTGCACCAGGACCATGGTTAGGGTTTCAGCGGGCATCGCAAAAATGCCTCCACCAAGAGAACGTGGTGGAAGAGTTTGTGCTGTGACACCTGAGGTTAGAGAGCTACAGAGACAAGTGCGAGCATTGCAAGAAGAGATTCGTAGAAGAATGAATCTTAATGTCAGTGACAAAAGCGATGATGAAGCTGAAGAAGAATATTAAGAAGGAGAAGCTAAAATTGTGAACCAGGAGGAAGAAAGACTTTTTCGAGCAATTTTCAAGATTGAGAAAAGACCTAAGATTGAGGTTCCTACATTTTCTAGAAATCTTAACCCAGAGAAATTGATCGACTAGATCAATGAATGTGAGGAATATTTTGAGTATGAAGATGTTGAGGATCCTGATAGGGTCAAATTTGCGAAGGCCAAATTGAAAGGTCATGCGAAGATCTGGTGGCAAGAAATTCAATTGAAGCGAAATAGAAGAGGGAGAGATAAAATCATAAGATGGGATCGGATGGTCGATAAATTGAGGTGATAGTTCATTCCTGTTGATTATGAGCTTGACCTACTAAAGAAAATGCAAAGTTTGAAGCAAGCAGGAAGATCTGTTCAAGAGTATACAGAAGAGTTCTATCGACTCCTCATCAAAATAGGTCATGCAGAAGATGATAAGGAGAAATTTGTCCGATACCTTAATGAGTTAAGGCCAAGCATTTAGGAGGAGTTGAATCTGGTTCGAATGAACAGTATTAAGGAGGCATACCAGTTTGCCCTAAAAGTAGAGGAAAAGTTGAACAAAAAGTTTGAGAGCAGACAAAATAGAAGAGGTCGTGGTGGAAGATCTGGCAGACGATCATATGGTGGCCGACATGAAGATCTGAAAAAGAAGGATGAGGCCAACAGCAATCAAAATCAGAGAGGAAATAATTCTAATCATTTCCAAGATTAGAGTAATAGAGATCAGAGAGGAAGAGGAAGAGGACAAGGATCTGGAAGAGGAGGCTTCCGTGGAACATGCTTTCACTATGGAGAAGACGGTCATAGGGCATTTGAATGTCCTCAGCACCAAGGCAAAATAGACAAGAGAAATGAAGGCCAGGCCAAAGTTGCACATGTAGATCAAGATGCTAGATCATCAAATTCTGAAGATGCTCAAAGAGGAGAAACGCTAATTGACAGAAGAGTCTTGCTGAGTGGTGAGAATGAACCTGAACAAAGGAGGAGCCTATTTCGCACTAGATGCAAGTGTGAGGGTAAATGTTGTGATGTGATTATCGATAGTGGAAGCACTGACAATTTGGTGTCAGAGGAGATGGTGACAAAGTTGAAGCTAAGAGACAAAAACACTCACATCCATATCAGATTGCCTGGGTGCAGGATGACCACAAGGTCATAGTCAGTGAACATTGTCTGGTAAATTTTAAGATCAACAGGTACCAAGATGAGGTACTATGTGATATCATCTCTATGGATGCATGTCATATGTTGTTAGGTAGACCATGGCAGTTTGATAGATGTGATGTACACGATGGTCGTGCGAATACCTATTCCCTGACAAAAGATGGAGTGCGACATAAGCTAAAGCCATTGAAAGAGATCAAAGAAAAGGTATGTGGTAATGCAAGAATAACATTTGTTCATAGAAGAAAATTCCTAGATGGTATGAGGCATGAGCATGTGTGTTTTTCTTTAATTCCAAAATTTGGTAAAGAAGAAGTAGAGGATGTACCTGTAGAGGTTACAAATTTGTTGAATGAGTTTCAGGATATTGTATTTGATAATGTACCTAATGGATTACCACTAGTAAGGAAAATCAGTCATCAGATGGATTTGATTCCAGGAGCTAATTTTCCAAACAAGGCAGCACACAGAATGACACCAGCAGAAAGTGAAGAGTTGAACAGATAAGTACATGAGTTATTGAAGAAGGGGTTGATTCGAGAGAGTCTGAGTCCCTATGCTGTACTAGCAGTATTAGCACTAAAGAAGAATGGAGAGTGGAGGATGTGTACAGATTCCAGAGCAATAAACAAGATCACAATCAAGTATAGGTTTCCATTGCTATGAATGCATGATATTATCGATTGTTTGAGTGGAGCTGTGTATTTCTCAAAGATAGATCTGAAGAGTGGATATCACCAAATTTGGATAACAGAAGAAAATGAATGGAAGACTACCTTCAAGACAAAGGAATGACTGTATGAGTGGTTAGTCATGTCTTTTGGGCTAACCAATGCACCGAGCACTTTCATGCGGCTCATGAAAGAGGTTTTGAAAGAATTTCTAGGTAAGTTTGTCATTGTTTACCTAGATGATATTTTGATTTTTAGCAAGACATTGGAGGAAAATATGATGCATATTCGTATGGTGTTTGAGAAGTTGAGAGATGAGAAATTGTTGATTAATTTGAAGAAGTGCAATTTTGTGAAGAAAGAGTTAGTGTATTTGAGATTTTTAGTTTCAGCAAAAGGTCTAAAAATAGACCCAGAGAAGGTACAGGCTATCCTTGAATGGCCTACTCCAAGGAGTGCTACTGAGGTAAGATCTTTTCATGGTTTGGCTAGCTTTTACAGAAATTTAATCAAAAAATTTAGTAGTATTTGTGGACCCTTGACTAAAACAATGAGAGGGGATAGAAAAGAGTTTAGGTGGACTAATGGGGCAGAAAAGAGTTTTCAATTGTTGAAATAAAAAGTTATAGAATAACCTATTTTAGCACTTTCAAATTTTAATAAGGTGTTTCAAGTAGACTGTGATGCTATTGCTACTGCAATAGGAGCTGTTATGAGCCAAGAAGGCAAACCTGTTGCTTATTTCAGTGAGAAGTTAAATGATGCCAATAGAAAATATTCTATCTATGATCAGGAATTTTATGCTATAGTTCAGGCATTAAAGAAGTGGAGACATTATCTACTTCCTAAAGAGTTTGTTTTGTCTACTGATCATCAAGCTTTGCAATATTTGAATAGTCAAGGAAAGTTGAATCAAAGGCATTTCAAATGGGTTGAGTTTTTGCAGAGTTATACATTTGTTTTGAAACACAGAAGTGGAAAGTCTAACAGCGTTTCAAATGCTCTTAGCAGAAGGCAACTATTGCTAACAGAGATCCAGATTGAGGTGGTTGGGTTCAAGGAACTCAAGAATTTGTATCCACAGGATCCTGATTTTGATGAAGCTTGGAAAGCTTGTACAGAACCTGTTACTTTAGACAGGATGAAATGGTTGAATTTTATCATTCAAGATGATATGCTATTCAGAGGGAGTCAGTTGTGCATTCCATGAAGTTCTATGAGGGAGAATCTCATCAAGGAGAAGCATAGTGGAGGATTGACTGGATATTTTGGTCGTGATAAAACCCTTGCTTTGGTTGGTGAGAATTACTATTGGCCACAATTGCAGCAAGATGTGAAGAAATTTGTAGAGAGTTGCAGAGTATGTCAGATGGCGAAAGGAGTGAAGCAGAATACAAGGTTGTATCAGCCATTACCTATACCAGAGAAGCCTTGGGAGGATATCAGTATGGACTTTGTTCTTGGTTTATCGAGAACTCAACAGGGACATGATTTAATTTTTGTAGTGGTTGCCAGATTTTTGAAGATGGCACATTTCATTCCCTGCAAGAAGACTAATGATGTTGTTCATGTAGCAGAATTGTTTTTCAGAGAACTGGTGAGACTACATGGTTCGCCAAAGACCATAGTTTCAGATCGAGATACTAAGTTTGTTGGATATTTTTGGCAGACATTGTGGAAGAAGTTGAAGACAAATTTGAAGTTCAGTTCATCACATCACCCATAGACTGATGGATAGATAGAGGTGGTGAATAGAAGTTTGGAAAATCTGCTGAGATGTTTGGTTAGAGATAAGCCAACAAGATAGGATTTGATTTTACCACAGGCAGAATTTGCATACAATAATTCTGTCAACAGGAGCACTGGTAAATCACCATTTTAGATTGTATATGGAAGTAGTTTAAGAAATGCATCTGAATTGAGAAAGATAGATAAAAGAGAAATAAGTAGTGCTGAAGCTGATAATTTTGGAGAACACTTGAAGAACATCCATGAGGAGGTGAGGAAGCATATTACCAAGATGAATGCGCAGTATAAGGCTAAGGCAGATGAGAAAAAGAGGCATAAGAAATTTCAGGTGGGAGATGAAGTCATGGTTCATTTGCGAAAGGAGCAATTTTCAGGTTGTACATATAACAAGCTGAAAATGAAGAAGTTTGGACCGTGTAAGATATTGAAGAAGCATGATTCAAGAAATGCATATGAGTTAGAATTGCCTAGTGAGCTGAATATTTCACCAGTGTTTAACATTTTAGATTTGACAGAGTATCATGAAGGAGGTGTTGAAGATGTGGTTGCAACAGCACAGTGGAGTATTCCAGCAACCAGTTCAGATATTAAGGAGATTGAAGACATACTGAACAGTCGTGTTGGCAGAAGCACAAGGAACAGGACATATGAAAAGTATTAGGTCAAATGGAAAGGATGACCAGTTGAAGATTCATCATGGCTAACAAAGGAGGAGGTTAACTGTGTTGTTTTTTCTCTACAAACCTGAGTCGTGACAGGGTCACTTCTCAAATTAACCCGTGTGTCTGATGCAGGAGCATCCTAGGTGTAAGAGCAATCTTGCATCACCTAAAAATATTTATGTTTTTGTATTCAATAAGGGCTATCTTGTGCAGAGTTACTATTTATGGAAACTGGCTATTTTTAATAAGTTGGTCTTATGATCTTGGAATGTTTTAATTTTACATGTGGAGGTTCATCTCAGTCATATCATCCTGTCAGCAAAGTTTCATGGCTAGATCAGGTCTAGTTTTGAAGATATTGAAAATTTTCGGTATTGGCAGCAGGGTACAGAAACTTTGAACTCAATTTTGAAGGCTTTAGAGGCCCCAGATGAGGTTGAAAATTTGGGTGACAGGTGCTTTGCATAGGTCGAGCCTGTAGAGTGCTTCATGGCATTTCCAGAATGGGGTTATAATAGCCAATCGGGTCAATGGGTGATGACTTATGGTCTTCGAAAGTTGGGTCACCTGAAATGGCAGAAAATAATTTTTCTTTGAAATTTTTGTTTGGGTTTCAAAAATCATTTTGAGCTGACTTTGATGTTATAAATTGTAAAATAAAATAATTCTAAGTTTGGTCGGCCCTAAGAGCTAAATTTCTAGAACCTTCTCGGGCGGTGGAAATTGCCTATATAAAGAAGGCCCGTAGTGTTGTCTATGGCAGTTCTGGGTAGTAGATCTGGGTATTTATTCGAGGCTTTGTCCTACAGAATATCGTAAGGGAATGCCCATGTGGCTTTGCATACTGTAATTCTGAAAGTTTGTAATTCTACATTTGTAGAGATAATAAGAAGCCAATTTTTTATTCTTGCATATTATTGTTGTTGTTTCTCTATTTTTGATAAGTTTTTGCGGTATAAAGGGGAGCATCCTTCATCAAGTGGTATCAGAGCAGGAGTTCTTGAGTGTGTAAACAGATCACCGACTGTGAGGTATTTTGCACCAGGACCGTGGTTAGGGTTTCAGCATGCATCGCAAAAATGCCTCCACGAAGAGAACGTAGCGAAAGAGCTGGTGCTGTGACACCTGAGGTTAGAGAGCTACAGAGACAAGTGGAAGCATTGCAAGAATAGATTTATAGAGGAATGAATCTTAATGTCAAAGATGAAAGTGAGGATGAAGTCGAAGAAGAATATCAAGAAGGAGAAGCTGAAATTGTAAACCAGGAGGAAGAAAGACTTTTTCGGGCGATTTTCAAGATTAGGAAAAGACCTAAGATTGAGGTTCCTACATTTTCTAGAAATCTTAACCCAAAGGAATTGATCGACTGGATCAATGAATGTGAAGAATATTTTGAGTATGAAGATATTGAAGATCTTGATAGGGTCAAATTTGCAAAGGCTAGATTGAAAGGTCATGCGAAAATCTGGTGGCAAGAAATTCAATTGAAGCGAAATAGAAGAGGGAAAGATAAAATCACAAGATGGGATCGGATGGTGGATAAATTGAGGCGACAGTTCATTCCTGTTGATTATGAGCTTGATCTACTAAAGAAAATGCAAAGTTTGAAGCAAGCAGGAAGATCTGTTCAGGAGTATACAGAAGAGTTCTATCGACTCCTCATCAGAACAGGCCATGCAAAAGCTGATAAGGAGAAAGTTGCCTGATACTTTAATGGGTTAAGGCCAAGTATTCAGGAGGAGTTGAATCTAGTTTGAATGAACAATTTTGAGGAGACATACTAGTTTGCCTTAACAATAGAGGAAAAGTTGAACAAGAAGTTTGAGAGCAGACAAAATGGAAGAGGTTGTGGTGGAGGATCTGGTGGACGGTCATATGGTGGCCAACATAAAGATCTGAAAAAGAAGGATGAGGCCAGTAGCAATTAGAATCAGAGAGGAAATAATTTCAATCATTTTCAAAATCAGAGTAATAGAGATCAGAGAGGAAGAGGAAGAGGACAAGGATCTGGAAGAGGAGGCTTTCGTGGAACATGTTTTCACTATGGAGAAGAAGGTCATAGGGCATTTGAATGTCCTCAGCACTAAGGCAAAACAAATAGGAGAAATGATGGCTAGGCCAGAGTTGCACATGTAGATGAAGATGCTAGATCATCAAATTCTAAAGATGCTGAAAGAGGAGAAACGCTAATTAACAGAAGAGTCTTGCTGAGTGGTGAGAATGAACCTGAACAAAGGAGGAGCCTATTTTGCACTAGATGCAAGTGTGAGGGTAAATGTTGTGATGTGATTATCAATAGTGGAAGCACTGACAATTTGGTGTTAGAGGAGATGGTGACAAAGTTGAAGCTCAACAGACAAAAACACCCACATCCATATCGGATTGCCTGTGTGCAGGATGACCACAAGGTCATGGTCAGTGAACAGTGTCTGGTAAAGTTTAAGATTGGTGGGTACCAAGATGGGTACTATGTGATATCATCTTAATGGATGCATGTCATATGTTGTTGGGTAGACCATGGCAATTTGACAGATGTGCTGTACATGATGGTCGTGTGAATACCTATTCCCTGACAAAGGATGGAGTGCGACATAAGCTAAAGCCATTGAAGGAGACTGAAGAAAAGGTATGTGGTAATGCAAGAATAACATTTGTTCATGGAAGAAAATTCATAGATGGTATGAGGCATGAGCATGTGTGTTTTTCTTTAATTCCAAAAGTTGGTAAAGAAGAAGTAGAGGATGTACTTGTAGAGGTTGCAGATTTGTTGAATGAGTTTCAGGATATTGTATCTGATAATGTACCTGATAGATTACCATTGGTAAGGAAGATCAGTCATTAGATAGATTTGATTCCAAGAGCCAGTTTTCCAAACAAGGTAGCACACAGAATGACACCAGTAGAAAGTGAAGAGTTGAATAGACAAGTACACGAGTTATTGCAGAAGGGGTTGATTTGAGAGAGTCTGAGTCCCTATGCTGTACCAGCAGTATTAGCACCAAAGAAGAATGGAGAGTGGAGGATGTATACAGATTCCATAGCAATAAACAAGATCACAATCAAGTATAGGTTTCTATTGTCATGAATGGATGATATTATCGATTGTTTGAGTGGAGCTGTGTATTTCTCAAAGATAAATCTGAAGAGTGGATATCACCAGATTCAGATTAGAGAAGGAGATGAATGGAAGACTACCTTCAAGACAAAGGAAGGACTGTATGAGTGGTTAGTCATGCCTTTTGGACTAACCAATGCATCGAGCACTTTCATGTGGCTCATGAATGAGGTTCTGAAAGAATTTCTCGGTAAGTTTGTCATTATTTACCTAGATGATATTTTAATTTTTAGCAAGACATTGGAGGAACATATGATGCATATTTGTATGGTGTTTGAAAAGTTGAGAGATGAGAAATTGTTGATTAATTTGAAGTGCAGTTTTATGAAGAAAGAGTTAGTGTATTTGGGATTTGTAGTTTCAGTAGAAGGTCTAAAACTAGACCCAAAGAAGGTACAGGCTATCCTTGAATGGCCTACTCCAAGGAGTGCTACTGAGGTAAGATCTTTTCATGGTTTGGCTAGCTTTTACAGAAAGTTTATCAGAAATTTTAGCAATATTTGTGGACCCTTGACTGAAACAATGAGAGGGGATAGAAAAGAGTTTAGGTGGACTAATGGGGCAGAAAAGAGTTTTCAATTATTGAAATAAAAAGTTACAGAACAACCTGTTTTAGCACTTTCAGATTTTAATAAAGTGTTTCAAGTAGATTGTGATGCTAGTGGTACTGCAATAGGAGCTATTATGAGTCAAGAAGGTAAACCTGTTGCTTATTTCAGTGAGAAGTTAAATGATGCCAAGAGAAAATATTCTATCTATGATCAGGAATTTTATGCTATAGTTCAGACATTAAAGAAGTGGAGACATTATCTACTTCCTAAGGAGTTTGTTTTGTATACTGATCATCAAGCTTTGCAATATTTGAATAGGCAAGGAAAGTTTAATTAAAGGCATTTGAAATGGGTTGAGTTTTTGCAAAGTTACACATTTGTTTTGAAACACAGAAGTGGAAAGTCTAATAGGGTTGCAGATGCTCTTAGCAGAAGGCAACTATTGTTGACAAAGATGTAGATTGAGGTGGTTGGGTTCAAGGAACTCAAGAATTTGTATCCAGAGGATCCTAATTTTGGTGAAGCTTGAAAAGCTTGTACAGAACCTGTTACTCTAGACATGAAGAAA
This sequence comes from Chamaecyparis obtusa, assembly GCA_027943335.1. Classification (NCBI taxonomy): domain Eukaryota; kingdom Viridiplantae; phylum Streptophyta; class Pinopsida; order Cupressales; family Cupressaceae; genus Chamaecyparis; species Chamaecyparis obtusa. The sequence goes on along the minus strand of BSBK01001544.1, from coordinate 1,310,283 downwards.
TGGCTACATTTTATCATCCGAGATGATATGCTATTTAGAGGGAGTCAGTTGTGCATTCCATGAAGTTTTATGAGGGAGAATCTCATCAAGGAGAAGCATAGTGGAGGATTAGCTGGACATTTTGGTCGTGATAAAACCCTTGCTTTGGTTGGTGAGAATTATTATTAGCCACAATTGCAGCAAGATGTGAAGAAGTTTGTACAGAGTTGCAGAGTATGTCAAATGGTGAAAGGAGTGAAGTAGAATATAGGGTTGTATCAGCCATTGCCTATACCAGAGAAGCCTTGGGAGGATATCAGTATGGACATTGTTCTTGGTTTACCCAGAACTCAGCAGGGACATGATTCAATTTTTGTCATGGTTGACAGATTTTCAAATATGGCACATTTCATTCCCTGTAAGAAAACTAATGATGTTGTTCATGTAGCAGAATTTTTTTTTAGAAAAGTGGTGAGACTGCATGGTTTGCCAAAGACCATAGTTTCAGATCGAGATACTAAGTTTATTGGATATTTTTGGTGGACATTGTGGAAGAAGTTGAAGACAAATTTGAAGTTTAGTTCATCACATCACCCACAGACTGATGGATAGATAGAGGTGGTGAATAGAAGTTTGAGAAATCTGCTGAGATGTTTGGTTGGAGATAAGCCAACAAGATGGGATTTGATTTTACCACAGGCAGAATTTGTATTCAATAATTTTGTCAACAGGAGCACTGGTAAATCACCATTCCAAATTATATATGGAAGTAGTCCAAGAAATGCATCTGAATTGATAAAGATAGATAAAAGAGAAATAAGTAGTGCTGAAGCTGATAATTTTGTAGAACACTTGAAGAACATCCATGAGGAGGTAAGGAAGCATATTACCAAGATGAATGCGCAGTATAAGGCTAAGGCAGATGAGAAAAAGAGGCATAAGAAATTTTAGGTGGGAGATGAAGTCATGGTTCATTTGCGGAAGGAGCGATTTTCAGTTGGTACATATAACAAGCTGAAAATGAAGAAGTTTGGACCGTGTAAGATATTGAAGAAGCATGATTCAAGAAATGCATATGAGTTAGAATTGCCTAGTGAGCTGAATATTTCACCAGTGTTTAACATTTTAGATTTGACAGAGTATCATGAAGGAGGTGTTGAAGATGTGGTTGCAACAGCACAGTGGAGTATTCCAGCAACCAGTTTAGATATTAAGGAGATTGAAGACATACTGGATAGTCATGTTGGCAGAAGCACAAGGAACAGGACATATGAAGAGTATTTGGTCAAATGGAAAGGATGACCTATTGAAGATTCATCATGGCTAACAAAGGAGGAGGTTAATCGTCTTCGTTTTCCTCTACACACCTGAGTTGTGATAGGGTCACTTCTCAAATTACCCTGAGTGTCTGATGCAGGAGCATCCTAAGTGTAAGAGCAATCTTACATCACCCAAAAATATTTATATTTTTGTATTCAATAAGGGCTATCTTGTGCAGAGTTGCTATTTATGGAAACTGGCTATTTTTAGTAAGTTGGTCTTACAATCTTGGAATGTTCTAATTTTACATGTGGAGGTTCATCTCAGTCATATCATCCTACCAGCAAAGTTTCATGGCTAGATAAGGTTTAGTTTTGAAGATATTGAAGATTTTCGGTATTGGCAGCAGGGTACAGAAACTTTGAACTCAGTTTTGAAGGCTTTAGAGGCTCCGGATGAGGTCAAAAATTTGGGTGACGGGTGCTTTGCGCGGGTCAAGCCTGTAGAGTGCTTTGTGGTGTTTCCAGAATGGGGTTATAATAGCCAATCAGGTCAACGGGTGATGACTTATGGTCTTCGGAAGTTGGGTCACCTGAAATGGCAGAAAATAATTTTTCTTCAAAAAAATTTTTTGGGTTTCAAAACTCATTTTGAGCCGACTTTGATGTAATAAATTGTAAAATAAAATAATTCTAAGTTTGGTCGACCCTAAGGGCTAAATTTCTAGAACCTTCTCAGGTGGTGAAAATTGCCTATATAAAGAAGGCCCGTAGTGTTGTCTAGGGCAGTTCTGGGTATTGATTCAAGGCTTTTTCCTACAGAATATTGTAAGGGAATGCCCATGTGGCTTTGCATATTGTAATTCTAAAAATTTGTAATTCCACATTTTTGGAGATAATAAGAAGCCAATTTTCTGTTCTTGCATATTATTGTTGTTATTTCTCTATTTCTGTTAAGTGTTTGTGGTATAAAAGGGAGCATCCTTCATCAACTTAGTAATTAAGATTTTGCATAAATATCTCACATCATCTTGTTTGATCTTACTAATCACAATTTCTCTACCATTATAGGATGAGTTTGTGTTATCAATGACTATTTTCCTCATGTTTTTCTCATTTAAAGGAATAGCTCCTATTTTAGATAATCCAGTGACTTCATGAATCAAGTCTGCTGTAATATCTATCACTCTATCTTCTAGCCAAAACTTTCTATTATGAATTCTGCTAAAGATAATCTTAGTGCATTCTTCATTATCAAATTCATACAGTAATCCATACTTAACAATTTTATCATGTTCCAAATATTCAAAACCTTGTTTCAGTGTCATATCCTGATTGTAAATCTTCTGATATTCATCTGTGAAATCACTATCACTCACTGTCTCTAATTTGCATCCAAGATAACTTATGACATTCTCTAAGTGTAAAACTTCATTTGGTATGGATGATAATGCAAACCTAGGGTCATCTTCCAAGGGTTCTACTGGTTCCCTTTTCAATTTATGTCTATTCTTATCTCTAACATTGTGTATTAAGGAAAAATCCATGATTTCTTCAAATTCCTTCACTGATTCAAAGATTTGTCAAGTAAAATACCTTAATTTCATGATTTTAGGGCTTGTGTAGATTCGGCACAAAATTCTTCTCCAAATTCTTGCAAAATGCTTTCAATCACTACTCTTTGATCTTCTTGACACTTGAATTTTCTTTGATGATCAAATAATACCGATCATAACCTTTTATTAATTCAATCTCACTTAGATCTGACATTACATTCAATTCTTTTGCCACTTCTTCCCAAAAAGTTGTCTCTGCTAACCTGCAAAATGTATAACTTCTTGCGATCTCACAAAACATAATATTTTTCTTTGCGCTCTTAACCATAGCATTAGAACATCATAAACTATCTTGCATTAACTGTACAAGACTTAGTTCATCATATATCTACTTCTACACTAATCTAAGTTCCTATTCTACTACAATTTACATAAATTAAATACTTTGAGATAGGTCAGGTAAAGATTCATTCTTACCTTTCAATACTTCACCTTCTTGATTACCTTCAATGTTGAATATGTCTCCTTGATCTATGCTTTTGATAAACTTCACTTCATCTAAATTACTACAACATCCTTTCTGACTATTACTTGCATCTTGATTTCTTCTTGCATGATTTATGGGATTACGATTAGGATGAAAAACTCTATTGTTCATTCTGCAAAACCTTGTTGTATGTCCAATCTTATTGCATATCTGACAAATAATTCCATTATTTCCATATCTTGGTCCAGGTTGATTGATTTGTGATCTGCAGTTTCTAGCAATGTGTCCAACTTTGTTGCATCTATAACATACTACTCCATTTCTTTTATTCATATCTTTAGTAGGTTTCTTATCTACATTGTTAGTATTCCTAAACATTCTACTACCATCATTATTCTCAATAAATTTAAGTTTCATACATTCAATAGCTCTATGTCCAAAACTATGACAATTGTAACAATAACCATTAAAAGGTTTAAATTGCTTATATATGCAATCTCTCTTCATATGTCCAATAGTATTACAAGCAAAACATCTACCTTTGAATTCTTTTTGCATAAATTTGGGTGATTCCTCTTGCTTCGGTGATTCTTCTTCCTTAGGTGTATCTTCATATTTGTTGATCTCATCAAGCTTCTTCTCATCTATGCTTTCAGATATATTCAGATCCAATTCCTTGCTTTCATCTTTTTCTTTAAAAGTGTTGAATCCAAGACCAGTCTTATCGTAGAATGGTTTTTGATAAGATATTTGTTCATCAATCTTCTCACTAGTTGAATATAGCCTTTCAAGTTGTTGTTTGGATTGAGTCAGTTCACCTTTCACAATCTTATTGTATTTCTCAAGTTCATCATACTAGAAATTGACTTTCTCAAGTTTAGATGTTACTTTACAAAGTTTAGATTTTAGTCCTTTATTTTCAGTCTTTAGACTTTCATTCTCAAATTTTAGATTTTCTTCAATCTTACCATTTCCATCTTTCAAACTAAGCTTCAAATTTTCTATCTTCAGTTCATGCTTAAGGATCTCATTAGCTTTTTCTAAATTGTCATCACAATCTTCAAGAAAAACTTTGGATTCCTTTTTAGATCTCAGATCTTCCAAAAAAAAATTTCAGTTTCTCAATGAGGTTCTTTGCATCATCATACTTTCTTTTCAAAGTATCTTTTTCAATAGTAAGAAAGTCAATCTATTCAAGAGTTTCTTCAAGATTCTTCTGTAGTTGATCTATATCCATAGAGATCTTACTCAAGCTACTAGGTTTTCCTTAAATGATTCTTTTCTGAGTAACTAATATCTGATACCAATTGTTAGAAATAGGGAATACTGAGAGGGGGGGGTGAATCAGTATTCTACAAATTTTATCTTTTGCCCAATTATGGATATAACAGATTATCTTTATACATGTATAACATAAGAAGCTAAACAATGTGCATAACAATAAAGAACTCATAACACATCATTTGTTCTCAAGGAAACCCTGGCCAAGGAAAAACCTCGGTGGGGATGGTACCCACAAAGATTCACTAATCAAAAGCATCCTGTTAAGGATGTTGACCCTATTAAGATTCTATTACAAACATATAGTGTATCAGTCATGGTTAAAGGACTATAGGCCTTGTTAGAAGCCTCAACCCTATTAGGAGTTGGTAGTACAAAATGTGATTACCAGATGAGCCCACTACCCAAACAAGTAATGTACAATATACACTAATTACAAAAATAGGTTATGGTACATAAATTTATACTACTTGCATCAATATCTCTTCGTTGCTCTTTCACTATCGCTATTACATATGCTTCATATATTTCACATCATATCACTTGTCCACACTATTGTGTTCTTTTTTACAATTATAATTACAATTACAATTACATTTATACCAATAGCTTTATCCAAGGTTTAACATCTATTATGTCATCTATTTATATTTTTAAGTTATTATTTTGATAAACAAAATAATCCCTTAACTCTTTACTAGTTCTGTCTTCATATTTTGTCATGTCAGCTTGACACTGTCTTCGGTAAAACTATCATAACTTCTTCTGTACATGTCATACTAACTTGTGCTTTGAGATAGGTGATCAATAGACATCATAGAGTCTATGTTCAAGTGCACAAGCACTGAAGTTACTCCAATCAATGTCGCAAACAAAAATTATGTCTGAGTTCATTGGTAAAAACATTGTCTCACACTTGGACAAATTTACAATGCGCTTTGTCATACTTGCTCTCTAACTTATGTGATCTTCATGTGGATCATATGTTTTCATAATGACAACATCTATGTAATCAACTTAGCCAAATTTCCAATAGTCCTTCTATCTTCCATAACTCTTAATAGGGTTAGAATCTTTTAACAGGGATTCAAAATCTCCTAACATGGATTCATATGTACTAAATGTATTTCATTAGACTCTTAATAGAGTCCATAATTTCATGAGTATTTATATTAGTGTATCTTTTATGGGTATCATTCCCACTAAGGTTTACTCTTTGATCAAGAGGTTCCCTAGTCAACATACCTTGTGTCATTGTGTTATTGTGTATGAATATCTTTCTATGGTTGGTAATTATATTGCTTATATGGTTTAATGATGTTGAAGATGATAAAAGTTATAATTATTAGATAACTGATTCACCCCCCCCCCCCCCCCCCTCTTAGTTATCTTGCTGGACTTTACTTTCTAACAATTGGTATCAAAGCGACAGGTCCTTGAAAAAGAAGTTTAACAGCTTAATGAGATCCATGGAAAATTTTAGGAAAGAAAGCCCTACGTTTGATGGATTAAATTTTGACAGCTAAAAAGAAAAGATGAAGACACACCTATTATGTTTAGGACCAGTTTATTGGTTGATTACAAAGAATAATAAGACTAGTATTGAAGAGGACAATCTTGAAACATGTACTACAGAAGAGAGAGATCTATTCATGTGTAACAAACTTGCAAGAGAAGCACTTTTGACAACACTTCCGGATAATGAGTACAGTCAGGTAAAATATTTGAAAAAATCTCATGAAATTTAGAATGCTTTACACTCTACTTTTGAAGGTGATGAACATGCAAAAAGAGTTAGATTACATAATTGGATATGTGCATTTGAAGATATAAGAATGTTGGAAGATGAATCTGTTAGAATTTATATTGGTAGAATGTTAGAAATCATTACAGGTATAAAATCTTGTGGAGGAACAAAGATAGAGAATGAAGTGATATGAAAAATTCTAAGGACATTGACTCCTATATTTAAGTAGACAACATAGATGATTGAACAAGTGATATCTTGTACAACAAACTTTACAAAAGGAACTCTTCTTGGAAGATTGGAAGTAGCAGAAATGAACCTGAGATTATCAAGAGACTTGCCTAGAATGAAGATAGCATTCAGTGCTCTTAGTGTTCACCCTACTTTGTCAAGAAGCATCAGTGTGAGTGGAGATTATGCTGGCAGCAGTAGATCTAGAAATTAAGAAGACAAGAAGATTGAACAAGGTACTGCCTTGCTTGTGAAAAGAGAACTAGACGGTAAGAAAATATTTAAATGTTGGACTTGTCAAGAATATGGTCATTTTGCATCTAAATGTCCTAAGAGAGTTAAAAAATAAAGAAGCAATTTCAAACCTAGAAGATCTAAGGAATGTTATGATGAAGATCTTGAAGCTGGTATAGAAATAACTTTAAGTGAAAGTGATACTGAAAATAATGATGACATAGGATTTGTAGCAGTTAAAAAAGAGAATCCTAAAACTAATGTTAAGGAAGAAAAATCCTTATTTTCTCAAGTTGAAAAGAAAGCCGATTGTATTATAGATAGTGGTTATTCACATCATATGACTGGAGACATGAAAAAGTTCATAAAGCTGAATGAATATGATGGAGGAGTTGTTAGAGTTTGAAATAATGCACCTTGGTTGATTAAAGGTATAGGATCTATTACTCTTGATGGAAAGACTAATACTGATGATGTTTATTTTATGGATGAATTAAAACTTAATCTTTTGAGTGTTGGATAGTTAGTTGATAAAGGATATCAAGTTTGGTTTACTGAGAAAACTTGTGTGATAAAGGATAAAGATGGAAATTTGATTGGAACTAGATCTAGAACCAGAGGTAATATATTTCAGTTGAATCCTACTGAGATGACATATTTGATTACTAAGATTGATGATAGTTGGTTATGGCATAGAAGGTTTTGTCATATAAACTTTGATAATATTGTGAAAGTAAGTACTACACTTGCAGTAAGAGATTTACCTAAAATTATGAAGCCTACTAACATGATTTGCAAAGAATGTGTAATGGCTAAATAGAAAAAAAGTTCTTTTTCCCAGTAAGAAGTTCACATCTACAGAGAAGTTGGAGATTGTTCATATAGATTTGAGCAGTCCTGCTAGGACTAGAGGATTCTATGGAGAGACAGTATTTAGCCCCTAGAACACCTAAACAAAATGGCATTGCAAAAAGAAGGAACAGATTAGTGACTGAAGTGGCAAGAGCTATGTTATTTGAAAATGATTTGGCAAAGATATTCTGGAGAGAAGTGAACACAGTAATGTATACAATGAACAAAGTACAAATCAGAGAAAACACAAATAAGACACCTTATGAATTATGGTTTGGACATGCACCCTCAGTTAAGTATTTTAAAATTTTTGAAAAAAAATGTTATATAAAGAGAGATGATGATATTGGAAAGTTTGATCTTAGAAGTGATGAAGGTATATTTCTTGGATATTCTTTGAAAAGAAAAGTATATAGATGTTTCAATAAAAGAACTAAGACTATTATTAAAAGTGCAAATGTTAAAGTTGATGAAAAGTTCAAAATTTAGGAAAGAATGCTTGATTATGAATCTGATGAAGAAGCTCATCCTAAACCTAACATTAGATCTATTGAATTATTTTATGAAACTGATAGTGATTTGTTGAATGAAATCCATAGTGAAGTTATTAAAGAACCTACATCTAAAGAGAGATCTGAGACAGTGACACCTAGCAAGAGTTTATTAAGGAATCATCCTTTTGAATAGATTATTGGGAGCATCAAAAGAGGAGTTCTAACTCGAAATAAGGCACAACAATAGTTATGTTTGATTTCTCAAATTGAACCTAAGACTACTAATGAAGCTTGTGAAGATGAAAGTTAGACTAATGCTATGAAAGAAGAACTAGATCAAATTGAAAAGAATAAGACATGGGAATTGGTCCCTAGACCTAAAGACAAGAATGTTATTGGAACTAAATGGGTATTCAGAAACAAGATGAATGAACAAGGAGAAGTAGTAAGAAAAAAAAGCAAGATTGGTATGTAAGGGTTACTCACAATAAGAAGGAATTGACTATGAAGAAACCTTTGCACCTATTGCAAGAATTGAAGTAGTAAGAATATTTTTGGCATATGCAGCTTACAAGAAATTTAAAGTGTATTAGATGGATATGAAGTCAGCATTTCTAAATAGAGAATTGGAAGAAGTTTACATTGAGCAGCCTGAAAGTTTTCCTTTAACTCAAGAAGGAGACATGGTATGTAAATTGAAGAAAGCTTTGTATGGACTTAAACAAGCACCTAGAACTTGGTATGCAAGATTGGATAAGTATTTGTTAAAGTTGAGATTTACAAAAGGAACAGCTAATAGCAATCTATACACAAAAGAAATTGAAAATGGTTTGTTGGTTATAGTTACTTTTCTTGATGACATTATCTTTGGAGGAGAAGATGAAGCTAGTGACAAATTTGCTGATGAAATGAAGACTAAATTTGAAATGAGTATGATTGGTGAGATGAAATACTTTTTAAGATTACAGATAACACAAAACAATGATGGTACCTTTGTAAGTTAGACAAAGTACTTGAATGACTTGTTGAAAAGATTTGGAATGGAGAATTGTAAACCGGTTAGAACACCTATGGTGACCGGACATAAGTTATCTAGCATAGATGAGACTCTTGTAGTAGAATAGAAGAAATACAAATCTATGATTGGAGGATTGTAGTATTTGACTTATACAAGACCTGATATAGCACATTCAGTTGGAATTGTAGCAAGATTTCAAATTGAACCTAAAGAATCACATTATGCAGCAGTAAAAAGGATACTGAGACATTTAAGAGGCACAATGGACTACGGACTATCATATGAAAAATATGATAACTTTACCCTATGTGCATATACAAATGCTGATTGGGGAGGCAATGTTGATGATAAGAAAAGCACCAATGGTGGAGTATTTCCTTGGAGGAAGATTAGTTTCTTGGCTAAGAAAGAAGCATAATTGTATCTCACAAAGCACAGCAGAAGTAGAATATGTAGTAGTAGAAAACAATTGTAACTAGATAATTTGGATGAAGTAAATGCTAAAAGATATTAGAATAAAATTTGTTGAGCATGTTTTCATACATTGTGACAACACCAGTATAGTTAGTATGTCTAAGAATCTTGTATTACATTCTAATACAAAGCATATAGAGATTAAGTATCATATTGTAAGAGAGAAAGTTGCTGAGAAATAAGTCAGACTTAAGTATATAAGTACAAAGGAGCATATAGCAGATATATTCACAAAGCCTTTGCCTAAGGATACATTTGAGTATTTGAGAGGTATGTTTGGGGTTATGCCTAGCCTACTTTTGAGAAGTGATGCAGTTGGTTGCATCCATCCAGTGGTATATGAGCCTTATCTTTCTTCTAGACTGGATGTTAGTACTTCCTCTATGGGGGAGTATGTGTATCTGAGCTTAGTCATGAAGACTCTAGTAAATGTATTTTCTGAAAAGTATCTTTTGACATTGAGTTGTTGTTGACATAGTGATAGAATTTCTATCATTGATGTCAATGGGAGATAATTTTACATGAAAAACAATCTGAGACATCTGTTGGAGAGAACTAAATAGGATAACGAAGCAAGATTTGATTGATGAAGAGGATTTGAAGAAGCAGTGTTGCAGTATTGGATTTTTGGAACATTGGATGTTTTTCATCTATGTTGTCATCAATGCCAATGGGGGAGATAGTTAGGAATGAATGCTAAATATTTGGCAGCCATTATGTAGTAGTTGTTGTTGCATTCATGACTATGATTGTCATTGATGTCAACACAGTGATTTATTGATGACTTGTAGAGAAGCAGACAGAGTTTGAATTAGCACACATGGTTTATTGTAGTTGGAGCTATGCAATGTTGAGGTTATACTCTTTGATATGTTATATGTCTATGGTTAAGAGCGTAGATAATAATTCATTTATTCATGAAAGTTATGATCATTTTGGTGGAAGCAGTATTCAGGCAGTGTCTTTGAATAGCGGTCACACAAGTGAAGATTTATTGTATTTGGAAGCTGACAGTTTTGTGTAATTTTGGTATAGCATGTGGAAACTTTTATTTTGTAATTGTATGCCGACTCATTTGTAATTATTTGAGTGTGGTATAAATGAAGGAATGTATTTCCTTGTTGAAATGTAGTAGTATGTATTTGTGATGTGGAAGTAGCGATTGTGTGTGATGTTGTATGCATGAAGTCAAGAAAAGAGCTAAGTATGAAAGCGAATTTGTGAAGGAAGACATGCGAAGTACAGAGATCTAAAATTGAAATCTGATGTAACAGTGAGTGTGGTTTGGCATAGTCAGAGAAGAGGTAACATATTATTCTATTGAGTAATGCAAATATTATTTAGACAGTGTGTTCAGTGATCTTACCCTGAAGCTGTTTGGGCAGTGGGTCCTTCTATTTTTTATAATTCTTAACAGGGTTAGAATCTTTTAATAAGGATTCAAAATCTCCTAATAGGGGTTCATATGTACTGAATGTATTTTATAAGACTCATAACAGATTCTATCATTTAACAAAGAATATTCATATTAGTGCATCTTTTGTGGACATCATTCCCGCCGGGGTTTGCTCTTTGATCAAGAGGTTCCCTAGTCAACATATCTTGTGTCATTATGTTATTGTGTATGAATATATTTTTATGGTTGGTAATTATATTGCTTATATCATTTAATGTTGTTAAAGATGATAAAATTTATAATTATCAGATAACTGATTCACCCCCCCCCTCTCAATTATCTTGGTGGACTTTACTTTCTAACATTTAACACCCAAGATATTACAACACAACCAATGTGGGATAAAAGGTAAATGCAACTACCTTGATACAAATATTAAATTTCCACCCAATTAATATTAAGCACCACCATGTGGGCCAATAAAAAAAATAGAAAGTTGTAATTACCTAATGTATACACCTAAAAATGGTCACCTAGACTATTAGCCCCTTTTGTTAAATCATCAATTGCTTATTTTTGATCAAATCCTAGTTCTATTATTTATTCGATTATTTTCTATGGGCTAACCATCTTATCCTAAGTCTTTATTTATTAAAAAGAATATTCCCTCCCCTTTTAATAAATAAAAAGCCCCCACTTTTCCTCTTATCCTAAGTTGCACAAATAAAGCATTATTCTTATTTTATAAAAAGGGAAAAAGCATTTTTTGTCTCATATGGACACAAAAGTCAACTCTTATTTTCCCATTGGAGGATATGTGTGCACATGGATTGCTCCTTTTTTAAGCTCCACTGTTGATTAAATCTTTTGCCTCTTAATCTCCATGGTCCATTCCTCCTTATTTCCTATAAAAGAAGAGCTCTCTTCTTCATTCTAGATCCTCAACTTTTTATGCTAACTTTATGCTGCAAGTTTTCTAGGTCACTTTGGAGCTTTTGGAGATTTGGAGCATTCTTAGCATCTACATCTCATTCTTGCATTCTTAGCTTAGCTTCATATTTATGCTTTCTTAGATTAGCTTCATTTCTATGCACTAGATTAGCTCACATAGATTAATTAGCTTGGGTTGTAACACTTGCATATTTCCTTTCATAGCTTAGCTTGCATTTCTATTTCTAGTATAGTTGCATTGCATTTTAATTCTTGATTCTTGAGGATATTGGCATTCTTGCCCTTGTCTTCATTGAATCTCCCATTGCATGGTTTACTAGCAAGGTTATAGGCTAAATAGCTCTAGCTGAGAGCATCCTTAAAAACCCTTGCACTCCATGCCTAGGGAGCTATGGATCGATTTATGAGGGCTCATTCTTGAGTTTTCTTGCATGTAATGATCCATAGAAGTGTGACACATTTATAGCACACATTTTTGGCGCCCACCATGGGGCAGAGTAGATAGACTTTGTCCTTTAAATTCTGTATTTTCATCAATTTTTGGCAAGTTTTTAGCTTAATTTTTAGTCTCTATTTTTTTGCCTCAGACTATCGCGCAATACTTTCTAGAAGTATCGTGCGATATACCTCTGTATGCGCGTGCGATACTTCGCCTATCAGAAGTATCGCCTGGCTATAGTAGAGTATATCACCTAGTCTCAGGCGAAGTATCACCTGGTGTCGGGCGAAATATCGCGCAGACTGATAAGTATCACCCCAGTATAGTGCGAAGTATCATGTGATACTGGTGTCTGTACTTGGCAGTGAGCTATTTTTGAGCTATTTTATCTATCTTGCAAGTTTCAGATTCTCAGCTAACTTTTAAAAAAAATTTGAAAATTTCAGCATTTTCAAATCCGTGCCATTTTGAAAAATGGGTGCCCATTTACTCTGGAAAATAGGTGCCCATTTTTTTTAAAAAATTTTGCAAATGGTATCAAAAGTTTAAGTGTGATATATCGTTGGAAAGGTCTTTCTAAGCCTAATCCAACCATGATGGTTTCATTTTCAGATTTTATCATTTGATCAGTTATTTTTTAGATTATCTAATTTTTTTCATGTACTAATCATTGTTAGATTTTGAATTTTGATTCTCCTAACTCTTGTTGGTCTAACAAGTTGTGGTTGTAGGTGCTTCTTGCTTGAAATTTGCTAAAATTGCATGTCAAAGAGGGCTACTAATGGTTTTTGCAAAGCTGCCCTAAGCATAAAAACCAAATCAAGTGCTTGTTTAATTGCTTTCTTTATTAAGTGCGGCATATACTAGTTGTTTCCTTTCATAGGCACTTAATACCTTGTTGTAGAAATTTTGAGGTGGTAGGAGAGTATGCTCTTCACCCTTGTGGTGAAACAAAAATCTTGACCCATCTAGGGATTTTGAAAGCAAGGGGGTAATTGAATCTTTGCTTGGTGTGTTTGGGAGAGATTCTTGAGATAGGGGAGTATGCTCTTCACCCTTGTGGTGAACCAAAAACTTTGAACCTCAAGAATTAATCCACTCTTTGTTTAGCTTAGGATCCTTTAGCAGGCCTGCTCTTGAGCAATCAAGAGGAATGACCCAAGTGGGGACAACCTTGTCATCATTTTCCTTGGTGGCGAGTGATTCCAACTCACTATAATCTCAAGGCTATCAAGGACACAAAACTTTGGTAGACATAACACTTATCTTCGCTTGATGTGAGTAACTTGTGGGATTGTGACCATGAGTAAAGCATTAAGCAAGAATGCTTAAGGTACTCTAAAGGCCGCGAGGTCCTAGTCCTTTATGAGGAGCAAGAGGGGTGCTATGAATGGAAACCCTTACTATGAACCATTAGATAGAGGCCACCCTATTTTAGCCGCTTAGCTTCTTGGTGCAAGGATTGATCCAAGTGGACTTACCCAGGTCACCCCAAGACACTCACCATATGTGTTTCTTTGGTTGTGTTTTTTACACTTCCATGACAATGCCAATATCTCTTGTGGGCAACCACTTGGTGTGAGGCAAGGGAGCATCAAGTTGTGGGCCACATTGCTAAGTAATGAGTCTTGTCCTTCTAGGTAGTAATTCCTTGAATTGTCTTCGATTGTGCTATACCAGTGTAAACGTCCTCAACATTCAAACAAATGGTAGCATTCATAAGGTTTTCTATTTTGATATCACAAGTGCTTGTCTTGGAAAGGTTTCTTTTACCCTTGTTTCACGTGTTCTATGACATGTTTGATCACCTACCATTTGCAAACCTATCTTTTATCTACTATTACTGCTTGTCAAACTAAGAAATTGCACTATCCAACCTTTGAACTTGATCAAAATGCTTTAAAATTGAGAATTTTATGTTCACTAGTCAAAAAATCATACGAATCTGCAACAGTATCACATGCCTTACTGAGAAATATCGCGTGATAGTTCACGCCCTGCTATTTTATCATGCGCTTTGCTGAGGTATATCACGCGATAGTTCGTGCCTTCTGGACTATCGCCCCACTAGCCTGGAGTCTATCGCCCAACCATACTACAGTCTATCGCTTGGCTTAAAGCGAAGTATTGCCCGAACTGAGAAGTATCACTCTATCTACCTGGAAAGTATCACCCAGAATCTTTTTGTTGTCCTATCATTGCTGCAATCCAGAGTGGCTAAACTTGCACTTTAACCTGTCATAGAGTGTCTTTTTCTATTCTTACCTGAAACTGGTTTGTTACCTACATATTTAGATTTGTTCTAGACTGAAACAAATAACCTAAAACTATTGGATTTGAGTTTAACGAATGCTACTCTTGATCACTTGTCACATCACGGTTACCTCTCTAGCTACTTGCTTATTGAGCTTCTTGCTCATTGCTCAGCTTTAGTCAATTGATTACTGTAAGTGCTTGAGCACTTTTGATGAGCCATTTCTCTATTGTTCTACTTTGACAAGTGATCTTTATTAGCTTTTCTTATCTCAAATCTAAGAAACTTTGTCTCATTCTATTAGTCAACCAACATCTCTTTTCATGCTGGTTACAACTCGGTCTCAATTTGAGCAGGAGAGTCATCCTCCGTTCAATTATACATAGTTACCTTCTCCAACTAGACGTTCAAAAGCACCCATTAGCAACAACAATTCTATTTCTGACCAATCTGAGAATTCTAAGGCTACACCGTGGTATAAAGGAGGTTTCCTCTTTTCCGCATTCAAGACCCCCAAAAACACAGACAGTGTCTCACTCACTTTGACTGAACAAGAAAAGTTTCAACTCTTGCAAGAACACTTTGAGCGTAAGGATAATCAAGTGCGCTTAGACAAAGAACACAATCAACAAAATATGGATGCTACTAGGTGCATGGCTTATAGAGGGACATTTCATGAGCAACCTGAGACTAGTAATCATGAGCATAGACCTCTTTTTAACAATGGCAACAATGACAACAACACGCCACCAAGATCTCCTCCAAGGCCAACTTTTGCTATGCCTTCTTCACCACCTAGACCTCCTCCCTCTCAACATGAGGCAGAGGCTAATGATGAGATTTCTAGTGAGGATCTTATGAGATGTGAACAAGATGTGGATTTCCAATGAATGATGCATAAGCTTGTAGAGTGTAATGGTGATCAATATTTTCACTATATGACTTCTAGAGGATACAAGCTTCCTCCCGGCTATGATGTTAGAAAAATTGTCCAACAAAGAGTACCAACTGAATTGGAAGTCCTTCAAGAAGAATTACGTCAAACAAATCAATGCCTTACCCAAATGGCATTAGAAAGAGAACCTCCAAAGGTCTCTTTTGTAGAATCAATTTGTGCTCTTCCTTTTGATAAAGATCTATACATGGTCCCATTTCCTAAGGATATTGAGGTTCCTAAATATGACAAGTATGATGGAAATGGTGACCCTCATGACCATGTGTGTCATTTTTATGCTCTTAGTATGGACTTTCTTCATGAAGACACATATCTCCTACGCTTATTCCCTCAAAGCTTAAGAGGCCAAGCTTTGGAATGGTTTGCGAAATTGACACCACCGCTTAAGACTTTTGATGAGTTAGCTCAGCGATTTACCCAGCAGTACTCTTACAACATCCAACAACCTGTCACTGTGATAGATCTCGGTAATCTAAGACAACATCAAGGTGAGCCATTTGCAACTTACTTACAACATTGGAGGTCATTGTATTCTCGATATCCTTGTCAGCTACTCGAAAGAGAAAAGATTGACATTTTCATCAACACACTTGTGCCTGAGCTATTTTATGATCTAAGGAAGCAACTATTCTCCTCCTTCCATGACATGGTTGAAAGTGCATATCGGATTGAGGATGTAGCTATAAGAAAAGGGGATATTGTTATTAATAAAGATGCTAAAGGAAATGGTAAAGACAAGAACAAACCTTGGAATAAGAACAAGTATGTTGTTAATGATGGGGTTGTTGATGCTCCTAAAGTTAAAGAGCCCGCTTTCAATCTCTCCAACACTATCTATGTAGAAAAACAACAAGAAGCTAGCAACACTCACAATGCTCCTAAACCTCAATATTTAGATAAGCCTAAGAAGTCATTTTGAAAGCGAGTCTATACCAAGTTGGCAGAACCTTATGATGTGATCCTTAAGACTTTGGTTGACAATGGATATCTTACGCTTCCTGATAAACCTGGTAACTGGGATCCGATAAATAAGCCTGATTGGTGGAGAGAGGATCATTACTGCCATTATCACAGAAAGAAGGGACATCCAACAGATAATTGTTTTAGGCTTAAGGATGATATTCACGATCTTATTGAGAATGGCACAATCTCCACTGATGGCTTAACTAAAAATTCTGATCACACAGCTTTCAAAGATCCTCTACCTAAGCATGATAAAGGGAAAACCTCTCAAACACATAAGAAGAATCATGATGCAAAGATCAATTACACGTATCCTTCTAATACACTTGTGATTAACATGGTAGAGCCCGTTGAGAGTGTTCTAATGATGAGGTCTCAAGATGATAATAACACCAATCATGGTAAGCCAAAGTTAGTCTTGCAAACACATGGTAGTTCATCTTCCTGAAGTGAGACACTGAATGTTGTTACTAGGGGGCAAGCCAAGATTGTCCTTAAAACTGCGCAAGATCCCAAGCAAGCTTTGCCTTCCAAACAAGTGGCTCCTTCAGCCACCCCTAGCTATGATCTTGTCCAACATTTGCAAAAGACACCAGCACAGATATCTATCTTTGAGTTGCTTCGGTTATCCTCTTCGCATTGAGAGATTCTTAATGAGGCTCTACGTACAACACGTGTTCCCAATGACATTGATCCAGATCAATTTCAGGCTATGGTCAACCACATTTCATCTCCGCTATCTCTCTCCTTTTCTGCAGAAGATGACATATCTATTGCTCACCCACATAATCTAGCTTTACACATTGAAGTTCTAGTCTACAATACCCGAGTCCACCGAGTCCTGATAGACAATGGTGCAGGGTTAAATATTGTTTCTTTCAATGTCATACAACAATTGGGTTTGTTATAATTGGCTTTGGATTCCAAGAAGAAGATTACTATAAAAGCTTATGATGAAGTGGAAAGATCTTCCAAAGGTCTTGTCACGCTACCTGGCCGAGTGGGCCCTATCACGAAAGATATTAGCTTCCAAGTATTGGACATCCCACTCGCATATGACATTCTTTTGGGTCATCCTTGGATCCATGACATGCAGGCTGTTCCTTCCACTTATCATCAGTGCGTCAAATTTCTATACAATGGCACTGAAGTTGTGATTCCTAGAGACCATACTATTGCTATCAATGCTCTTGCTGCTACTAAAAAATTTGTTCCTCACAATGAACCTTCTATTGATCCTCGTATGTCTTTAGTTGCTGCTAAGAAATCACTTAAAATGATGAGCCTTGGTATGGGTGAATATATGCTGGATTCTTTTGCTTCTATACCTATTTCTCCTAGGTCATATGGGAAACCTTCTGATAACATGAAGCCTTCCACTTCTGCTATGGTGATCTTTGATACCTTTGTTCCTTCATCCATTCCTTTAGAAGCAAACAGAGAAGAACAAGCTATTCAAGAGTGGATCTATAGAGAGGATTCTAGAAATACTCCCATACTCAGTAATTCAGACACAGAGTGTATATCTACTGATGCTATGGCTGAGGCCTCTATGTCTAGAACCTATGTGCCTAAAGAATCATTGCACTATAATAGACAACGTCGCAACATTGTATGGTTACTACAAAGAGGTGATCTATCACATAACGACATGAGTATCTCTACTTCTTGGCATCTTAAGCCTCTTCCAAAAGGTTCTTCCATGATAGATATGGATGTTGATGTAGTTCATACCTCTCGTAACCCACCTGACATAGTTGATGAGTCTCATGTCAGGTCTGATGAGTTTGTTCCACATATTGCTTTAGTGGATCACGCTAGTCCTTCTATGACAAGTCTAGATCTTAATGCTTTTGGAGCTTACCCTATAGGCTTGACCTGTCTTGTCACTAGAGATGATATCCTTCACATAAATACTATTGAACCAGTCACTTCATTTCATCTTGCATTAACACCTATTACTTCTTCCACCAGTGAACTAGCCACAAAAAAGATTGAATCAGTAATCAAACATCACAGTCATCAAGTCAAAAGAAAAGAGCAATGGTTGGATGGCGAAAACCACATTGTGGCGGTATCCGAACCTAAGAAAAGTAAAAATAAAAATATGCTCAAAAATACTGATTATCAGATAAAAGATGACAAGCTAATTCTCTACAAAAAAATGGTGCACTACTTCAAGCATGATCTCATATCTGTTATACTTCAGCCCATTCCTAGAGCTGAGAACAAAGTTGCTAATGCCTTGGTTACTTCAACATCCATTTTACAAATGAAAAAGCATAAATTTCGCTTCAAGTTCCTAGTGGATGAATTACACTATCATGCTTATAAATCTTACAATCCTACCATCTTTTCATATCTTCCACCTCATATTCCTCTTGCAAATCCACCACGCCATTCCTTCCACCATCCCTTACACTTTGCCTTTGTCTCTGGTGACTTGTATAGGAAGGGTCTAGACGGAACTCTCCTTAAGTGTCTAGAAATAGAGGAGTCAGAAAAAGTGCTAGCTGAAATCCATGATGGCATATGTGGATCACATTCTAATGATCCTTCGCTAGCTCATACATTGCTTAGGGCTGGTTATTATTGGTCGAACTGGTTGAGACCTCCTATCATCATAGTTGCAGCATTTGGGCCTGGGGCCTATCAGTTCTCTACATCAGAGGAAGTAGATTCTTGATGCCCGTTTCTGTCTGGGGCATCCTTTGTACATACTTTATGATCCTAAAAAAACTCCAAAAAAATTCATATATGATGCTGAAAAAATTTTAAAAATCAAAAAATTCAAAAAATTTTTAAAAAATTGAAAAAAGTGCCTTGGTGAAAACCTGGAAACAGGCGCCTTGGTAGAAAAAATATTAAAAAATTATAAAAAGTCTTGAAAAAATTGCAATAAATCTATCAAGTGGTGAAAACTTAGAAACAGGCGCTACTTGAGACCCTTTGCACCTATGTCTATTAGTCTTGCGTGGCACTCATTCGCTCCACTTCTCCCTTTGCCTCTCCTAGCTTGGAATTGATTCTTGTCTTAGTCTAGGGGGCATATGTTGTTCAAGCTCATCTTGGGTCTCTTTGTGCGTCTGGGTTTCCTAGGCACCTCGCAAAGGTGTTTTTCAACACTACCCTAGCGTCGAGTGTTTCTTAACACTTATCAGATGTCCTACTTGCAGTCTAGATGATGCAATATTTCTCACTGGCAGATGCGATACTCAAAGTTTGACTCTATGACCTACACACACGCACTTAAACATTTGACTCGCTGAGACTTGCTTATCTTTATTTCTTTGTGTGCTGTCTATGATGCTTTCTTTGCTGAGTGTTCTCCCCCTATTATTATTTTTGATGATGCATAGCTAGAAGACTGAGGGAATGAGAACATGTTTTATTGCTTTTTCTGCTTGTGGGTATATTTTGTTGGTCCTAACTGTCATGAGCATTTATGCTTGTCTTACTTGACACTTTGGATCTACAAGGTATTATCCTTGACTATTTTGCGAGTGCATGCTTATAGTCATCTTGACTTTCTTGTGTCTCGATGCGAGCATAATCTTGCTATATCAAACTTAGGTAATCTCACTGCACTAGTCATCTTGACCTACATGTCTTTGATGCCTAGATGAGATTTCCACATTTCTATCTGATATAGATCATATTCAGATCCACATAGTTATGCTAGTGTGTATTGTATGATCTTGCGATGCTACCAATAACACTCGATGATGATTATTAAATGTCTATTGGTTTTGTAACCTTGCAAGTAAACCACTTTTCATGTAGCTTGCATTCTTAAGTTCATGTTAGTTAGTTTTGCATCTTGCATATGGAGAGAGCTCTCCTTTCATCTTTCATGGACTTGTTAATCAATTGCGCTCACCTTTCGCTTCTTCCCGATCATGTCTTTCACTTCTTGTCATTCATATCCTATCATTTTCTTTTCATTTCAGGATCGAAACCGAAATTTGAGTTCACCTTGATCATCCAAATCACCTTTTCCCCCTCTTTCACACAGTTGGCTAACCTTTTGAGGCCTAATCCTTCGATCTTTGCTAGGGCATTCTTCACCTCTTCATCCCCATCTCTTTCAAACTTCCAATCTTTCATTCACTTTCAATCCCAAGTTCAAATTCTTCCCCTTCATGGTGTTTTCGGGTTGAGGGACCTCTTGGTTCGTGCCCCAGGTCCCATGTGTGGGGCATATCTTCACTGCTTGATGGTTATTCTGTTATCTTGCATCTTTGATTATGATTTCTAGTGATTTGATCATGTTGCTCTTGCTTCTGCATTCCCTCCACCTAGATTTCACTTTCGATCCCGAGGGGGCAGACACATCATATCTTATTGGCTTCTCTTTCCTAAAGATTTTCTATCTCTCTGCACTTCATTCTTTGGAGTCAGATCGCTATCTGCTTGCCTTCTTGGCTGATCTGAGTTGTTTTGTGATCCCAAATCGATCTCACATTTTAACTTCATTCTTTGACTACATGTGTTCCCAGATTGATCACACATTATTCAAAGAGGGGAAAATGTATACACCTAAAAATGGTCACCTAGACTATTAGCCCCTTTTGCTAAATCATCAATTGCTTATTCTTGATCAAATCCTAGTTCTATCATTTATTTGATTATTTTCTATGGGCTAACCATCTTATCCTAAGTCTTTATTTATTAAAAGAAATATTCCCTCCCCTTTTAATAAATAAAAAGCCCCCACTTTTCCTCTTATCCTAAGTTGCACAAATAAAGCATTATTCTTATTTTATAAAAAGGGAAAAAGCATTTTTTGTCTCATATGGACACAAAAGTCAACTCTTATTTTTCCATTGGAGGATATGTGTGCACATAAATTGCTCCTTTTTTAAGCTCCACCGTTGATTAAATCTTTTGCCTCTTAATCTCCATGGTCCATTCCTCCTTATTTCCTATAAAAGAAGAGCTCTCTTCTTCATTCTAGATCCCCAACTTTTTATGCTAACTTTATGCTGCAGGTTTTCTAGGTCACTTTGGAGCTTTTGGAGATTTCGAGCATTCTTAGCATCTACATCTCATTCTTGCATTCTACATCTCATTCTTGCATTCTTAGCTTAGCTTCATATTTATGCTTTCTTAGATTAGTTTCATTTCTATGCACTAGATTAGCTCACATAGATTAATTAGCTTGGGTTGTAACACTTGCATATTTCCTTTCATAGCTTAGCTTGCATTTCCATTTCTAGTATAGTTGCATTGCATTTTAATTCTTGATTCTTGAGGATATTGGCATTCTTGCCCTTGTCTTCATTGAATCTCCCATTGCATGGTTTACTAGCAAGGTTATAGGCTAAATAGCTCTAGCTGAGAGCATCCTTAAAAACTCTTGCACTCCATGTCTAGGGAGCTATGGATCGATTTGTGAGGGCTCATTCTTGAGTTTCCTTGCGTGTAATGATCCATAGAAGTGTGACACATTTATAGCACATACCTAACTGCAAATATTAAATGGAAGAACTTTCTACAAATTTCTAAAATGCCACCTACACACTTCGATAAATGAAATGATTTTTTTTTTTATCATTTATTTTTTTCTTGTATTCCTCCTATGCAACTTGGAAAATGAAATAACTTTTTTTCTTTTTTTTCTTTTTTTTTCCTCTTTTTTTTTTCTTTTTTTTTTCCTTTTTTTTTATTCAATTTTCGTCACTTTCTCTCTCCTCTAAATTTTTTTATTTTTATCATGCCCCATTTTATGTTGTGATGCAAGATGCTCTTGCATCAAACACCCAAAGTAGGAAAAAAATTATGGATATGGATTCACAAAATGAAGTAGCCACTACTGATTTTTTTTTTTCTTCTCTTCCAACATCTTGCTAGAACAAGTATCCACTACCGATATATTTCCTTTTTCCTTTTTTTCCAACACCTAGTTGAAACAAGTATATGCTGCTGACAATACTCATCTGAAATCAACTTTGTCCATCTGTAACTCTCATTCTTCTCCAATCTTCTAGGATCTAATGCATCTGTAATAAACTCTATAATACAATACAAATCTTTTTTTTTCATACCAAACATCACTTGCAAAGTCCTCATATAAACCATCATCATTATCTTTTAAATCTATCTCAAAGTTAGCATCCCATAATTCATAAGAATTTACCTCATTCATATCTTCATCTTTGATTTCTTCTTTCGTGTCTTCAACAAGGCATGTAACAACTTCTTTCCTTTGACCTCCAACCAAGGTATTCCACTCTTCCTCAACTGCTGCAATCTTCATTAATAAATCATCTTCATTAACTTCAAGTTCATAAATATTTTCATGTTCATGCTCTTCCTCTTCTTTTGTACTACTTGCATGATACTCCACTTTATCTTCTATCTTTCTTGTATCCAAAGAATTGTCATCATCTCTTTTAATTGCTCTTCTTTTTTTCAGCTCCACTTCCAATTCAGCCACTTGCTTCTTCAAATCTAATATTGCAACTCTTATCTTTTCTTGATATCTCTATCTAATTTTCTCAAGTCTAGGGATTCTAAAAATTCATCCAATCACAAAAGTCATCTTCTTTTTTCTCTTCTCCATACTCACATCCTCTTAAGGAAAACTTCACCCAACCCAAGGACCTCATGCAAACTGTCTCACATTCGGTGATCTATCTACACACTCAATAACTCTTGCTCTAATACCACTGATGAAGGGCCAACCACTCTGATACCACTTGATGAAGGGCCACACCACCCTTACCAACTCATAACCAAATACATAGCAACATGAAAACAAAAAAAAGATAAAATACTTTACAAAGCATAAATTAATACTTGAAAATCATTACAACTTGAGAGATCTTACAACATGAGAGCTTCCTTCAAATATGAGATCTACAACATGAGAGATCTTACATCCTCCAAACTTACAATCCAAGAGCTTCTACCACTTGAGAGCTTGCAATGAGAGAGCTTGAACTCCAAGAGTTTGCAACTTGAGAGATCTTACAACATGAGAGATCTTACATCCTCAAAGCTTACAATGCAAGAGCTTACAACTTAATATCTTCAACTTGAGAGCTTCTTCCCCAATACAAGATCTTACAACTTGAGAACTTGCTTATAAATGCTCCTATGTCTTCTTTATATAGGCATTTACCACCGAAGATATTACAACACAACCAATGTGGGATAAAAATTAAATGCAACTACCTTGATACAAATATTAAATTTCCACCCAATTAATATTAAGCACCACCATGTGGGCCAATAAAAAAAAATAAAAAGTTGTAACTACCTAGCTACAAATATTAAATGCAAGAACTTTTTACAAATTTCTAAAATGCCACCTACACACCTCGATAAATGAAATAATTTTTTTTTTTAATTTTTTTTTCTTTTATTCCACCTATGCACCTTGGAAAATGAAATAACTTTTTTTTTTCTTTTTTTCTTTTTTTCTTTCTTTTTCTTTTCTTTTCTCTTTTTTTTCCCTCTCTTTTTTTTCCTTTTTTTTCTTTTTTTTTTTCTTCCATTTTCGTCACTTTCTCTCTCCTCTAATTTTGTTTATTTTTATCATGCCCCCTTTTATTTTGTGATGCAAGATGCTCTTGCATCAGACACCCAAGGTAGGAAGAATTTTATGGATATGGATTCACAAAATGAAATAGCCACTACTGATATTATTATTTTTTCTTCTCTTCCAACAGCTTGCTGGAACAAGTATCCGCTACCAATATATTTCATTTTTCATCATTTTCCAACACCTAGTTGGAACAAGTATATGTTGCTGACAATACTCCTCTGGAATCAACTTTGTCCATCTGTAACTCTCATTCTTCTCCAATCTTCTAGGATCTAATGCATCTATAATAAACTTTATAATACCATACAAATCTTCTTTTTCATACCAAACATCACTTGCAAAGTCCTCATATAAACCATCATCATTATCTTTTAAATCCAACTCAAAGTTAGCATCCCATGATTCATAAGAATTTACCTCATTCATATCTTCATCTTTGATTTCTTCTTTCATGTCTTCAACAAGGCATGTAACAACTTCCTTCCTTTGACCTCCAACCAAAGTATTTCACTCTTCCTTAACTGCTGCAATCTTCATTAATAAATCATCTTCATTAACTTTAGGTTCATAAATATTTTCATGTTCATGCTCTTCCTCTTCTTTTGTACTGCTTGCGTGCATCTTGCATCACCTTAGCTTTGAATATTTTGAACTTCTCAAAAGCTTTTGACTTATCTTTTAGGAACACAATCCACATCATCCTAGTATAATCATCAACAAATAAAATAAAATACCTTTCACCATAGTATGATCTTGTTTGAGTTGGACCACACAAATCTGTATGAATCAGATCCAACTTGTTCACTGCTGAATTCTGCTTGGTCCTAAATAAATTTCTCACATGCTTCTCCATCACACATTCCCTGGATATAGTATCAACTGGCTTTGCTATGCTAGATAGATCTCTTACTGATTTTACATTGCTTATCTTTACTATGTTATCAAAATTGATATGACATATTCTTTTATGCCATAACCAACTGTCATCAACTTTAGCAATACAATGACTTGCTTCTGAATTGAGTTAAAAAAATTACCTCTTATCTTTGTGCCTGATGCAATCATAACACCATATTTATTTTTAATGATGCATTTGTCATCTTTGAACTCCAACTGATAGTCTTTTCCAAGTAACTAACCAACACTGAGAAGGTTATGTTTCAAACCATTAACATAAAGAACATCATTCATACTGTTATTTCCATCCAAAGTGATGGCTCCTCTACCAACTATTAGTTTAGGAGTGTTATCTTTGAATCTAACCATACCTCTGTTCTATTTATCCAAATGAATAAACCTGTCTTTATCACTAGTCATGTGATGTGAACAACTACTGTGTATAATCCAGTCTATCCTTATATCAGCTTGTGAAATCAATGTAAGTTCTTGATTTCCTTTCTTATCTTCATGAGCTATCTTAATATTCATCTTATCTACAATAGCAATGAATCCAATTTCTTCTTCACCAGATTCATCATCTGATACACCATCTCTGGCATAGTAGCATTCCTTAGAATACTTAGGCTTGTAATCCTTTTTGAACTTTCTAGTTCTGGTAGGACACTTAGATGCAAAGTGACCAATCTTATTACATGAAAAGAACTTAAATGGTAATTGACCTTCATAATTTCCTTTTCTTTTCTTTTCTCTTTTAGCAATCATAGCAATGAAATCCTCTAGAGTTTTCTCTTTATCATCATCATCAAAATTACCAGAAGTGTTTGCAGATTTCTTACCATGAACTATTGCTTTGAAAGCTGTCTCACTCTTTGGTTTTGTCTTCAATCTTGAAATCTCAAAAGTTGAGATCTTGCTGATCAAGATCTCTCTCTTGAAATTTGATGTAAAATGCATGGTCTCATCAAGGACATTGATCTTACTTTCATATTCAAGAGTAAGAGTTGTCATCAACTTATCCATGATGTCCTCTTCTGATATCTCTCCACCATTGTTCCTGATTCCAGCAAGTGCTTCATTAATTCTCTAATTATAAGCTCTAATTTTTTCTTCAAGAAGTATCTCTAATGCATTGTACATTTTCTTCCATGTCTTTCTATGTGCATCCTTTGCTTGTTTGTCTCCTTCAAATGTGTCTTCTAGGTGCTTCCATATTTTATGGGTTGTATCTACCTTTTTTACTTTTGAAAATTCACCATCAGATAGGGCACTTATAAGGGCTTCTTTAGCAATAGCATTATGATGAAATAATTTCTTTTGTATGTTAGTAGCATCATCTTTTTCAAGGTCTTCTAAGGTAGGAATCTTGGCTACTTTGATGGTTACATTAAAAACTTCAAAAGAAATGCACTACAAATGGGTTACCATCTTATTATTCCAATCAAGATAATTCTCTCCATCAAACTTAAGATTTTCTTTCTTGAAGTACGTCATTTGATCAACCTCAAGTTGTTAAACTTTCTCTTTGAAGCACTTGGCTTTGATACCAATTGTTAGGAATAGTCCCAAGAGATAACTGAGAGGGGGGGTGAATCAATTATCTACAAGATTAAATTTTTTATCCAATTAAGTATACTTAAATATAAAGCATAAACACAATGAAAGAACATAAGAACACAACACCAATATTTTGGTTATGGAAAAATTCAAATAGGTAAAAACCCTGGTGGGACTTAATACCCACTAATATTCTGTACTAGTGTATAATGATCCTTGTTAGAAGATCCTTTACCCTATTAGGAGTAGCTTTACAATATATTAAGTACAGTAGATCTGGTCAAGGGTCAGACCCTGTTAGGGGAGAGGATGCACTATCTGAGAGTTCACTGCTCAAATGGGTGAAGGCTACAACCTTTTGAATAATAGATACACACTATATCTAGATCTTGGTGAATTGGGCTTTAACCTATTGTCTGGATCAGTTCCAATGAATAGCACAAGTACTTTACTTGGTCACATAGACCTTCTTCTGATGGCTCAACACTTTCACACACTCTGCTCTACTTTGCTTAATCAACCATGAATCACACTTCAGCAACCACAAATGACTGCCTATAAATATCTTTCCTCCAAATGATATAATCCTCGGCCTATTAGAACCACCTTGAAATCATATTATAGAAACTATAATAAACTCCAACAAATATTATGTCAGCTCTATTAAGTATGCAACTTATTCTGGGACCTGTCTAATAAAATAATTGTAGACGCACGCTACACACTATCGGCTCTACCAAAACAACTGAAACTTTCTCTGTAAGCTGAATTAACTCATGCACTCTTAATCTAATATCAATAACACTTCTCCAATCTTAACTCCAAGGGCATATATCCTCAAGATAGGCACAACTCAAGAACCAATAAAATCTTTGTCGGCTCTTCTGAACAAACATAGGAAACTGCTACTAGTGAATAACAACTGCATAACTTCACTTGCATTCATCATCAGACTGTGTCCATAACTGAAACATCACTAATATTTCTTCAACATATATCCAAGCGCACAAGGCTCCATAATAAGTGTACGGACAACCGTACACAGAACACTTCCTATAACTCTATCAGGAACACTGCTGACACCAACTGCAATATAACTGTCTATACTAATAGTTAATCTCTATGCCCATGATATCATGTTGATATCATGTCCATGCTACATATATAGAAGACTTAGTGTATAAGACTTCCACACATGCTACTTTCCATATGTTGTCATCATTGACAAACATGCAGTCAATACTGGCCTGCTAGCAAATCTCCAACACTTACAGCCTGGCACATTGCATGGAATCGGTATTTTGATGAATAAAGACTTCTATTTCATTGTAGATCTATTATTTTTACTGTGTGTTTCTATTGCATATTGGTTTGGCTACAAGGTCGGTCAGTCCTTAATTGGATCCACCCACCTTGACTACATCAGGTGGGATTAGAGTGAAGTTTGTTCCTGTTTGAGAAAAGTATGTTCCTGTTGGAGTCGAGTGGATCTTGTGTATTTAAATCTTGTTTTGAAGATGCCTCTGAGGAGAAATTGAGAGATCCCTGAGGAAGAAGAAGCTGCTGGAAAATTTTGTCTTGAGGATTTTAGGGATTTGCAAAAACAAGTGCAAGACCTACAAGAGGAATTGAGAAAGAAGAAGCCTACCTTGAAAGAGGATAGTGATGATGAATTTGGGGAAGATCATTTTGAAGAAGCTGTAGAAGAAGCTAGAGATTGAAGTTTCTGCATTTGTTGGAAGCCTTAGGCTTGAAGAATTGATTGATTGGATCAATGAGATCAATGAATACTTTAAGTATGAAGAAATAGAAGATCCTTATAGGGTTAGATTTGCAAAGACTAAATTGAAAGGTCATACAAATATCTAGTGGAGAGAAGTTCAGTTGGAAAGAGGTAGAAGAGGAAAAGAAAAGATCACTAAGTGGAACCGAATGGTTGACAAGTTGAAGAAACAATTCATTTTGGTAGATTATGAATTGGACATGTTTAAGAAGATGCAAGCTTTGAAAAAGACTAACAAATTGGTACAGGAGTATACCGAGGAGTTTTATAGAATCCTGATTAGGACTGGTCATTCTAAAGCTGATAAAGAAAAGGTTGTTAGGTATGTCTATGGTTTGAGACCTAGTATTCAGGAAGAATTACTTACTGTGTGGATGACAACAATTAGTGATTCTTATCATATGGCATTAAAGATTGAAGAGAAGTTGAATAGGAAGTATGAAGGAAAATAGAATAGTAGGAACTGAGGTGGTAAAACTAGTGAGACAGTTACTGAGAGTAATGTGATAGAGAATCCTAAGGCTGATGTAGGATCTGGTAGTGGTCAAGTTACTAACAATGTTGGTCAGAGAGGAAGGTGGAAGAATGAGTTCACCGGCACTTGTTATAACTATGGTGAAGCTAGTCATAGAAGTTGGCAATGTCCTAAGAAAAGAGTTGCATTAGCTACTGAAGAAGACATTGAGAATGTTTCAGATAAAGGTGAGACACTTATCACTAGGATATTAGCTACATGTGTTCATGAACCAATGCAAAGGAGGAATTTGTTCAGAACCAGATGTAAGTGCGAGGATAAGGTATGTAATGTCATAGTTGATGATGGCAGTTCTGAAAACTTTGTTTTAGATGAAATGGTTAGTAAGTTGAATTTGGAAAGAAGGAAGCATCCTAATCCTTATCAGATTAGTTGGATATAAGATGTTTATAAGGTTAGAGTTGAAGAATAATGCTTGGTTAAGTTTCAGCTTGGATCTTACCATGATGAGATATTGTGTGATATATTACCTATGGATGCTTGTCATCTATTGCTCGGTAGACCCTGGTAGTTTGACAAAAATGTTTTGTTTGATGGTCATGCTAATACCTATGTGGTTAGGCATTAAGGAGCTCGGCATAAGCTGATACCTTTACAGGAGATAGGGGTTAAGGGATGTGGAGATATCAGGTGTTGTCCTCATGAAAAACCTCAGGAGCAGAAGGTTGATGTACCTATTCCTGTTAAGTCTAGTTTGAAGGAGAAGGAGAATGATATCTTTAAAGATTTTGTTGAGATTAAGAGATAGATGGTTTTGCTAGCAGAGATGGTTTAGTAGATGGTGACATTTGTGACATAGAGAGATGTAGATGATACTGAGTTAATTGAGGAGTCTAGAGAGGATGAACCTTACTAAGGCACTGAGGTGATCGGTAGTAGTTAGAATCAGTTGCTATCAATTTTTGACCGAAGGGATAAGCAAAGTGGAAGACCGAAGGACTTTCTACATGAGACAGTGAATGAAGTGAAGACTACTCGAGATGAAAGACTAGAAGAGATATGGGTGAAGAATAGATTTGGCATACCTGTTCTGCTTCTCTTGAGGCATTCCTGATTTTCTTATGAGAAAATATTTCTTACCTAGGGTGTCTAATGCAAGAGCATCCTAGGATTCTTGGAAATCCTATATCAACCAAAAATATGTTTGTCTTTGAAGGTAGATTGTTAGTTTTGATCTTGGTTTGGTGGTATTCTTTCTCAGTTTGGGAGACTAGTTGCTCAATTTATGTGGTTACCAAGGTGCTTGGTCTCTGAAGAATGCTCGGTAACTGAAGGCATCAATTTCCTAGTGCTCAGCAATAATTGTGTTGCTAAGTCATGCTTGGCATGGTCAGTTGACTAGCACTTGGTTATTTCCTCTATTTCTCGATGTTCTTTCTTACCGACTGGATTGTTTAGATAGATCGTCTTGGCCAACTGGTGCATTTAATTTAGTTCACACTCCTCATGTTATGAATTGACCATTGGACATGTGGGGACCTAGATCTAGCATGTTGCATTCTTCTATGTGGATCTGATGACTATTGGGGCCATCTTTGAGAGTTATTTATTTTGTAAGGCTATGTGAGAGCTGACTGATGTTTTAGCATTTAATATTTGTTTGGAGAGATTTATTATTTCATCAGCTGACTTGTGGCTGGGCATCAGTATTTATAAGATGCTTGGGTGGATGTTTAGGGATCATTTTTGGTAGAAGAAGGTTAGCAGCCTATGAGCTTAGGAGCAGGAAGATTGCTTGGAAGTTTGAGTACAAGTTTAGATCTTTCTTGGGTGCCTACTAGTGTGTTGTGTGTTACAGACCTGGGCTAGCTGAATGCTAATGTTGGGGAAAAGATTTGGATCTTATGAGATCTTGTGGACTATTACTTTCTTTATAATTGGTCATAACCAGGAAGGCCTTACAACCTGGCACATTGCATGTAATCGGTATTTTGATGAATAAAGACTTTTGTTTCACTGTATATTTTTTATTGTTACTATGTATTTCTATTGCATATTGGTTTGGTTGCAAGGTCAGTCAGTCCTTAATTGGATCCACCCACCTTGACTGCATCACATTTTTGGACATTGTTGTCAATGTAACATTTCTACAAGTTGCTTGACTATTGCAACTATGTTCCCAATGGCCACAATTGACTTTGAATCAGTTAGATCAGTTAGGGAATCAATGTTATGCTATGTAAACATTGTCCAATCAGGAGATGGATAGAGATGCCTAGTGAAGAAAATTTCAATAAAGAAACTACCATTTCTGAGCATACACTAGAACTATGTGACTCAATACGGATTGAATAGGGCGATCAACTAATGTTACTAGGTTAGGATATGTGTCTGGTTTCTTTTGCAGTTGATTTTAATTGATTTGGTAATCATTAGGAAGAGTTGTTGAATCCTAACTTGGTTATTCACCAATTTTTGGAATGGAGAGATAGGGTACTGAGAGGGGAGGGGTGAATTAGTGCCCTCAAAAACTTTAACTCCCAAAACTTTATCAATGGTAGTAAACTCAACTATGTATTGTATCCATTGTATGCATCATTCATTTAATTAACTTGTAAAATTAAATAGCATGAAATCAAAAATAAATCAATCACATAATACAAGTATTTTGGTAATGCAGAAACCCTTGTTAGAAGGTAAAACTGTAGTGGGGATGACACCCACAAATCTTCACTACTGCAGATAATAAAGTTTTCCTGTTAGGGATACAAGTTGTGATCACTTCTAGTGATCTTATCCTATTAGGAGTAACAATTAGATCAGCTAGATCTACCTAGTTATAGGATTTAAACAACACTACTTGAGTGTGCACTCGGTTAAGAGATTTACATAAAGACTATTAGGTCTACTCTGTTAAGAGATTTTACCAAACTCTATTACAATGATTAGAAAATAACAAGATGTATCTGCAATTGAAAACTCAACTTTATCTGATACAGATCAATGTAGTATAGAATAGATATCACCTTTGTATGTGTAGATCTTGTCTTTGAACTGCTCGGTAGCCTTGTCTGATTCTTCTTAATCTGAATGTCTCTATATTCTGCTCTTCTTTGTCTGATAACTGATGTCTTAAAGTTGTCTTTTGCTTCAAGATCTCCTTCACTTTTTCATACCAAACATATCTTCCTTGTCAAGCTTATGTCAAAATGACATGAAATACAAATATATAGCATACTACTTTTTCCGCTTAACAAAATTAGGTTACAATATCTTAGGACAACCCTAAGATCTACGGTGTACAAAATTAACCTAGATCTAGCAATTACATAGAGATCATCATCATAATTAATGATTATATCTACAATAAATGATCCTCGATCTTCATAAAACATTTTATGATTATGTTGTAATCATCTGCATAGATAGATGTGCTAGAACTGATTACTATGTCATTTTTTGTATTGCTCGATAAACACTATAACTATTGCTCGGTAGTTATACTAGCTCTCGGTATTGGTATACACTGATGCTCAGTAAAAATTCTCCATTATCAGTTAGAATTGTTATCTTATGTTCTCGGTACTACCATGAGATAACTTGGTGTGAAGGCTTATGTAGTTAACCAATCAGCATGTATAGCTTTTAGTGCTTCCATTTACCAATTAGATAGCATAAGTAACCGACTAAATAAACTTTGATACTAATGACAATATTTAATGCTCAAGTAGAGATAACAATCTCCCCCTTTGGCATTAGTATCAAAACCTTGAATGTATATAGACCTAATGGCTCAAAAATTATTCTTACTTTGCCATATATACATAGATACCAAAATTTCAAAATCAAAATTCTCCCCCTCGGTGCATGCTCCCGATAGTATGTAGTATACTTAGCATATATTCACATATTTGGCATATACATTATTTTCCCCCTTTTTGATATTAATGCCAAATACAAAAGTGTATACTTATAGCTTGTCAAAAATGTGTTGATTGGTTTTCTTCAATGAATCCAAGAGGTTTTCTTATTCCTATTTCAATTTGGTGAGAGAAATGTGCTCAAGACCGACTTGTGCATGCATGTCAATGATGTTTTCCAACACAAAAATCACTAGTGTTACAACAAGTGTTTGTGCTTTGACAATGTGTTTCTCAAAAAAGTTTAAATAAGGAAGCAACTCAGTTTTATCTCAGTGACCTAGTCACTTATCCATTCTCCCTACTTCCTCAGATCTTCTCTTAACCGCCTAAGTTCTTGAACCTTCAGTATATGCTTAGAAAAATCATTTGGCTCGATTAAGGCTGCTGATGCACTGGCTTGGATTTTGGTATCCAGTAGTTTAATTTTCTCATTGACCTCAATAGTGAAGGTCTCCATAGTGAAAAGATTAATCAAAATCTAACTAATTAACTGAGTAATAGACTGTATGTCATTTATTACCTCAGATAATTTCACCTTGTTGATTTCCACTTCCTAGCTGATTTTCTCTGCAAGTTTGTCCTGAATCTTTGACTTTGCCCTGTCTTCAATTCTTTTCTCAGCTTTAATGTTAGGGGCATTGATTTCTTCTGAAAGGGTAGAAAGTTGGTCCATTATAGGTGTGTCCTCATTAATTTGTACCTCTGGTATGACTTGTTGTAAGATGTCTCTTACATTTTCTAGTATTTCCTTGCTCTTGCATTCCATTCTCATCTTTTCTTGTGTTGCTTTCCTTGTACACAACTCCCCATATTTTTTGAGTTCTTCAGGGCTTAGGTTCCTTGGGTCACAATTAGATATAACAATGATTTCATCAAGTGTGACTAGTCCTTTTCCTTGTTTCTTCTTCTTCTTCTTCTCTGACTCTTGAGGTGAGCTCTTTACAACCTATATTATTGCTTTCTCCTCAACATTTAGTGTGTTTTTCCCAGTTGACACAGTTTCTTCTTTTTTTTTCTCCTTGGTAGTTGGTGTGTTAGTTTTCTGAGATAGTGCCTCTGATGTTGTGTTAGGTGGGGTAGCCTCGGTTTCTTTGGGGTCATCTTGGCCCTTAGTATCCTCCTTGATTGCCTCTTTTTCTTCAGGCTTATGTGTTTTAGTCGATGTTCTAGTGCCTTGTTCCCCTGATGTATCCATCAATTTCTCAGGGTTTAAACCTTCAGGTTGTTCCTTTGTTACAATTTCAACTACTTCCATCAAGATAGGAAGTTCACCCGGTAATGATGTGATGGAAGGTTCGGTAAAATTACCTTCTTCCTGTGTTGTGCCTCCAGCAATGTTCACATCCTTATCATCATTTCTATCATCAGGATCACCATTTGTGATGTCTTTAATGAATACATCTAATGCATTTTTATCTATAATTTGGATCTTAACCTAATCTGGTGCATCCTGTGAAATACTTAAGTCCTTAGTGGCATCTTTTGTATCAGGTACCTCGGTATCTAATGTTTCTACCTATTTTCGGTTCAATGCCAGATTTGCATCTTCAATATGTATGCCTTTACCTTTTTATTTCTATCTCTTCTTAGATAAGTTGATAAATATGATATTTTTAACTTTCTCTCAAGCTACAACAATTGAGATCCAGATGAATTGACTGGACTCATCTATATCTGCTATATTTTCATCTAATATTTGTATTGCCAAGATTTTTACTTTGAATCTCCTAGAGTATGTTGTCATGTATTCCTCAATCTCGGTGATAGAAAAATTTGGAACTGCCAAAACTAGGGATTGTTCCCTCATTTTCTTCTTAGTGTCTAAGGCATAAGACCATTTCTGATTTATACTTTCTTCTAATGCCTTAGGCAATTGCTTGGAAAATTCAAGTGGAAATTTCTTAAATTTAATCATCATCTGGATGATTGCCTCTTCTATTGTGTTCTAATCCTCAGTTGACATGTCCTCAAACTGACTAAGTTTAGGATCAATGAGTTCACCATTCTCAATGATATCCTCAACAACTTCATCAATTGTTCTATATTTATTGCTGACCACTTTGAATTGATTGTTATCATTTTCTTCATCCTCTAAATCTTCCTTACCTCTTATCAGTTTTCTCCTTTTCTTTAGTGCCATTGTAGTATTTTTTTTTCCTCTCTTTTCATATGTTTTTGTAGGTGATGTTGCCTTTGTTTTTGTAAAATTCACAACTCCCTTTTTCAATGGTGTTGGAGCTATAGTTTCTGACCTTTTTCGTGCCCTTGATTGCACCTTTAACTATCTCTTCTTCGAGTTGGTCAAGGAAAAATTGATGTAGAATCTGTCACTTTATCAGGCTTAGTTTCTTCACTGTCATGAGGTTGATTAGTTAACATTAACTGACCTTCGGTTTCAAATTTAACCGGTGAACCATTAGATGATCTAGAATCATCTCCAAACTTCTCAACTAACATTTTCATCATCTTCCTTGATTTCTTAGTTATTTTACCGATGACCAGACCCATTTTTATCCTTGACTGGGCCTCTTCAAATATTCCAAACCTCTCTACATTTTTGTCCTTAGGTGTAGCCAATAGAGCCTCAATTGATTTTGAAGAAAAATCAACATTCATTTCATAACCCATAGGGGCTAGCCATTTAATCCTAGGATCCACAGCCTTTATCAGTGTATGGTTGGTGTCCACAAGAAAACAAATATCCATCTCATATTGTCCAACCAATTTATTAGGAATTCTACTTCGAGAATTCATTCTAATTTTAAACTCTTCAAAATACTCATCAAGAACTTTGTTCATATTGTTTCCCAAGTCATTCATCATATCATAAATTTCCACTATGACTGGTTTGTCGATAGACCATGCTAATTTAGTGACAGAAGGATGTTAGAATAACTAAGAGGGGGGTGAATTAGTTATCTAGTGTCCCAATTCAAAATGTATAATTCAAAACCATTTCTTCAATTTTTGCTCGTCGGTAAACATTAAATACTTTCACTGTCTGTACTTTTACCGATTACCAGTCTAATACTATAATAATTTACTGATCAAATCTAACATGTAACATGTAAAGAATGATAACAAACAAATATCACAATCAACACATAACACAAGAGATTTAACATAGAAACCCTGTAAAGAGAAAAACCACTTGGGACCAGCAACCCAAAATTGTTCACTCTTCTAAAGTGAGGTCGGTTAAGACCCAACCCTGTTAAAGGTTTACAAACACACTGTCAGGTGTGACCTTGTTAGAGAATTTTAGACTAGAAGTTATCATCCAACCAGCATTCACTATGGGGTTGACAAGATAACAATGTTCATTTTATGAATGATACATTATAAGACTTTCAAAGTCCACTCGGTTAAGAGATTTTGACTATATACAATGGTTAAATATGTAACAGTAAATGACCTACCTTAATACAACTTCAATTGCAGATTACAGATCAATACTTAGTCCATACAAATCCTTCTGATCAATATTTCACTTTAGATTCAATACTGTATCAACTTACTATCTATCGGTAATTGCTCTGCAGCTCGGTTCTTACTAACCAGTATGATTAGAATGCATGAAAACCTTGTTCATGTGATATTCCTGTAGCTTCTACTTCTTCCGACATCTTTCATAAATAAATTGTGTTCTCTTATATAGATGAGTAAATCATTTTCTTCTCCACCATCAGATTTTGCCGCTTAACCACATTCATAGATTTTTCCACTTCAAACTTTCTTGGTACTTATGTCGATAACACATTTCAATCTTCTCCATTAGATCTTCCTTGAATTTTGTCAGTTGTCGATCTATGTAACAAACATTATCTGTTACCTCAATGTTATACTCTTACCAGCTCATCAATCTTATCAACTAAACTAATCATTTAATTCATTTTGTTTCACTCAGTTAACAAAGAAATGCATCAATGAACACTGCTTGGTTAATACTACGATCAGTATACACTAAACTCCGTCGATGTATACTAGAAATGCTTCATTTACTGACAACACTGCTTTGTGTCTTTCAGCTCTATACTTCATCATAGATGAATGCAACATAATAAAGTCAATATCATCAAGTCATAGACTCATCAACAAGTTACTCAATGTGTTCCTTATCCTCATCTGTCATGTACATCTCTCTCCATGTAGATTTCTTTGTTCTTCATCTTTTTCACCTTTCTTCAAATGTCTCGGTATAGTAACTTACAAGATAAGTGTTGGAAAACTAGTTGACATCAATGAAAACATAATACTAATTTAATCATATTACATATCTAATCAGCAACTCCTCAATGATCTTGTAATCACAGATTCTTCAATCAGATTCCAAATCAATTGTAGTTCAACAATCTCTCCCTTTGGCATTGATGGCAACTCAAGTAATATGAAATGTACCATACACATACCAAACATATATTCTACAACTTGTGAACAAAATGTTGTAAGTCAAATAGACTTAATATGTTTAATCACTACATTACTAAACCAGCATTAAATAATACAGCTTTACCATTTTGTACTTGTGATCTTTCAGTTCTCCTATTCCTGCTTATGTTCTCTGTAACTGATCTTCAATACTCTATCTTATTCAGATTGTCTCTCCCTTAGATAATTTTCATCAATGCTTGTTCCTTTTCATATCTTGTTGCTTTTCATATTGTTTATCTCTTCCTTTGATAGCAATGCCAAAGAAACAAATAAACAAACAATTATGTCTTCCTCTGTATCTCTGAATATTGATATTCCAATCAGTTCAAGTTCTCAAACTTAATCACAACCTGTAACATGATTCAAAGTGTGAACTATGCTACATCAACATGAATGAGCTTCTGATACAAGTAGGTTGATGCAACAACTAGATCACCTTAGTGACCGATAGATAGGGGACGGACCCCAAGTCTGATCCTTAAGTATTCAAATGTGTCCTTCAGTAGAGGTTTTGTAAAAATATCTACAAGTTGTTCTTTAGATGTAACAAATTCTAACTTCACTTGCTTCTCTTGCACTTGTTCTCTTAAGTAATGATACTTAATAGATATATGCTTTGTCTTAGAGTGCATCACAGGATTCTTTGAAATATTAATAGCACTAGTGTTGTCACAATATATAATCATCGGGTCAGTGATTACCTCATTCATTCCTTCCAACACTTGTTTGATATATGCAATATTTGAACAGTTAGTAGCAGTAGCAACATATTCTACTTTAGCTGTAGACTGAGAAATACAAGCCTATTTTTTACTTGTCCATGTTACAAGTCTTTCACCAAAGAAAAATGCTCCTCCGGTGGTGTTTTTTCTATCATCCACATTTCCAGCCCAATTAGCATCGGTGTAAATGTTTAGTTCAAACTTCCCTTCCTTAGGATACCATAATCCATAATTCTCTATTTTCTTCAAGTATCTTAAGATCCTTTTTATAGCTATCATATGTGATTCTCTAGGATTAGCAAAAAATCTTGCAACAATTCCCACAGCATGTGCTATATCTGGTCTACTATGAACTACGTACATTAACTTACCAATCATGGATCAGTAAAGTTTTTGATTTACCTCTAGAGTTTCATCCTCCTTTGTCAATTTTCATCTAGTAGCCATTGGTGTTCCCATAGGCTTAGCATCTTCCATGCCAAATGTCTTCAGTACTTCTTTTATGTATTTGGATTGTGTGATGAATATCCCATCACTCTGCTGAATCACTTGTAGTCCAAGAAATAACTTAATCTCTCTGAACATAGACATTTCAAATTCCTTTTGCATTTCATCAGCAAAAACCTTGCAGACAAGATCTGAGCCTCCAAAGATAATATCATCAACAAATATTTTAGCAATGATAATAGTATCATCAGTATCACCTTTCACATAGAGATTATTGTTTTCACTTGTTCTAACAAATCCAATACTTAACAAGTAAGTATGCAGTCTTTCATACCATGCTCTCAGTGCTTGCTTCAATCCATATAAAGTTTTATGTAGTCTACATACCATGTCTTTATTGCTGGGATCAACAAATCCTTCAGGTTGTTCAA
This sequence comes from Chamaecyparis obtusa, assembly GCA_027943335.1. NCBI lineage: Eukaryota > Viridiplantae > Streptophyta > Pinopsida > Cupressales > Cupressaceae > Chamaecyparis > Chamaecyparis obtusa. The sequence continues at coordinate 1,271,495 of BSBK01001544.1, read as the reverse complement.
TGTAGACCTCTTCTTCAAGTATACCATTCAAAAATGCTGACTTCACATCCATTTGATAGACTTTGAATTTCTTGTGTGTAGCATATGTAAGTAGCATTCTAACTCCTTCTAATCTAGCAACAAGTGCAAATGTTTCACCATATTCAATGCCTTCTTCCTGTGCATATCCCTTGCATACCAATCTAGCTTTATTTCTTGTGACTTCACCATTTTCATTCAATTTATTCATGTATATCCACTTAGTACCGATAACATTTTTATCTTTTGGTCAGGGTACTAAGGACCAAGTTTTGTTCTTCTCTATTTTCTCTATCTCTTCCTTCATTGCATTAACCCATTCTTCATTCTCTAAAGAAACTTTCATAGTTTTAGGTTCAAATTCACAAATTAAACATGTACCTTGTCTTGTTTTGCTTCTAGTTTGCATTCCAGCATGTCTGTCTCCAATGATTTGTGTTTCAAGATGATGTCTTCTAACAAAACTAGCCAAAACTTGATTTCTCCTTTCTTTCCCATCCTGCTCAGGGTCATTTTCTTGCTCGGTAGTTCCATCTTGTTCCTCAGTTTGTGTTGTCTGTTGTCCTGCATTGTTTCCCTGCTAACCGGTTGTCACAGGTTGCGGTGTCGGTAGATACTCTAGATGTTCAATGTAAGTGAATCTACCATAGTCTTATGGTTCCTTTGTACTTTCCTCTGTGTGCCTATCATCAAACTCATCAACATGAACATTAGTACTTTCAACTATCTTATTTGTAGCCTTATTCAAACATTTATATGCTTTACTTGTAGTGGAATATCCCAAAAATATTCCTTCATCTCCTTTAGAATCAAATTTTCCATTTCTCTCATCTTTCAAAATAAAGCATTTACTTCCAAAAATTTTGAAATAACTTATAGTAGGTTTGTGTCCAAACCATAGTTCATAAGGTGTTTGGTTGGAGTCCTTCTTCAGTTGTACTCGGTTAAGAACATACACAGCTATACTGACAACTTCCCTCCAATATGTCTAAGCAACATTCTTTTGTATCATCAATGTTCTAGCATAGTCAATTATAGACCTGTTCCTCCTTTCAGCAATGCCATTTTGCTGAGGTGTCCTCGGTGCAGATACCTATCTTTTAATTCCATGCTCATTACAAAAATTAGTAAATTCATCAGAGATAAATTCACCTCCTCTATCAAATCTTAAACATTTTATTTCCTTTCCAGTTTCTTTCTCTACCTTAGCTTTATACCATTTAAACATTTTGAAAGCTTCAGATTTCTCTTTCAGGAACATAACAATCATCAGTCTAGTATAGTCATCAACAAAAAGAATAAAATATCTATCACCAGAACAGCTATGAGTTCTCATAGGACCACATAGGTCGGTATGAACCAACTCAAGTATCTTCTTTGTTGAATAATCTTTTCTTTTAAAATTATACTTAGTCATCTTACCTTTCTAACATTCATGGCACATGGCATGATCAAGTTTTGTCAAGTTAGGCAATCCTCTAACTCTTTTCTTTCTACTAATCTTGATCATGTTGTCAAAATTCACATGGCATAACCTTCTATGCCACAACCAGGCATCTTCATCCTTTATTAACAAACAAGAAGACTGATCCATATCAAGATAGAATAGATTACCTCTGGATTGTGTACTAGTTTTGAAAAGTCTTCCTCTATCATCATAGATCTTCACCTTTTTTCTCTCAAAAGCCAGTCAGTGGCCTGAACTGTTCAGCTGAGCCACACTTAACAGGTTATAGTTCAGTCCATCTACCCAATATGCATTTTCACATTGTAGTCTATCATTGATCATCAGTGATCCTTTACCTCTTACCATACAAGGTGCATCATTTCCCATTCTCATAGATCCTCCATTATATTCAACAAGATGATCAAAATTCTCTACATCATCAGTCATATGATGTGTACAGCCACTATCTATGATCCATGTATCATTTCTACTTACTTTAGAGATTAGTGTTGTCTCTTCATGTTTCTCTTCTTCTTCTGAGTCATCTTTTATAGAAAAAAATACAACTTCTATATCATCATCAGAATCAAATTCAGTTTCAATATCTTTGGCTATGTAACATACCTTTTTGCCTTTTTCATCTCAATTGTCTCTGTTGTAGTGTTGATAGCCTCTATTGACTCTTCTCCCATAGCTTCCTTCAGATTGGTCTTTGGATCTATCATCATCTTTCTTCTGAGGACATCTAGCAGTGATGTGGCTGACTTCTTTATAGTTAAAGCATGCTAAAGGTAGCTTACCTCTATACCTTCCTTTTCCTTTGGGAAATCTTCTAGCCATAAGTGCTTCAAGCTCATCAAGTTCATCATCGGTATTGTCATCACTATCACAATTCTTACTATTCCTGCTAGACTTTCCAATCTTCAAAGAAGACATGAAAGTGGATTCAATAGAAGGAACAACATTGTTATCAAAGTTGTTTAATTCAAAGGTTGTAAGTTTACCAATCAGAGTGTCAAGAGTAAGGTTGGATGTAGCTTTTGTTTCATGAATTGCAAAAATCCTAATTGCATAAACTAGTAGCAAAGTTCTGAGAATCTTGCTTATCATAGTTTCATCATCAATTACTCCATCAGATGCTCTAATAGCATGTACCACCTCTTTGAGTCTATTTGAATATTGGACAATGTTCTCACCTTCTTTCATTCTCATATCATCAAATCTGCCTCTCAGACTTTTAGCTCGAGCTCTTTTGACATTCAGATCTCCACTGTATATTTGTGCTAATTTATCCCACATTCCTTTGCCAGTCATGCATGTCTTCATATCTTCAAATTTAGCGTCAGTATAGGTAGCAGCAAGTTCCATCATAGTAACATTGTGTTCATGTTTGTTCTTCAATTGATCAAGAATTAAGGGACCAGTGGGTGGTTGCATGTAGCCATTCTCCATCAGATCTAGTGTAGAGTTCCCAATTCCATATATGTGTAGCTTCATTCTGCTTTGCCATACTGTGAAGTTCTCTTTGTTCAATTTCAGTACTTCCCTCTTATACATCTTGAGACCTTTATGCTTAAGTCCTTAAAAATTTGTTCCAAGCAACCAGTGCTTTGATACCAATTGTTAGAATAATTGAGAGGGGGGTGAATCAGTTATCTAGTGTCCCAATTCAAAATGTATAATTCAAAACCATTTCTTCAATTTTTGCTCGTCGGTAAACATTAAATACTTTCACTGTCTGCACTTTTACCAATTACCAGTCTAATACTATAATAGTTTACCAATCAAATCTAACATGTAACATGTAAATAATGATAACAAACAAATATCACAATCAACACATAACACAAGAGATTTAACATGGAAACCTTGTAAAGGGAAAAACCACCTAGGACTGAGAACCCAAAATTGTTCACTCTTCTGAAGTGAGGTCGGTTATGACCCAATCCTGTTAAAGGTTACAAACACACTGTCAGGTGTGACCTTGTTAGAGAATTTTAGACTAGAAGTTATCATCCAACCAGCATTCACTATGGGGTTGACAGGATAACAATGTTCATTCTATGAATGATACATCATAAGACTTTCAAAGTCCACTCAGTTAAGAGATTTTGATTGTATACAATGGTTAAATATGTAATAGTAAATGACCTGCCTTAATACAACTTCAATTGTAGATTACAGATCAATATTTAGTCCATAAAAATCCTTCTGATCAATATTTCACTTCAGATTAAATACTGTATCAACTTACTATCTGTTGGTAATTTCTCTTTGTAGCTCGATAATTGTTCTGCAGCTTAGTTCTTACTAACCAATATGATCAAAATGCATGAAAACCTTGTTCACGTGATATTCCTATAGCTTCTACTTCTTCTGGCATCTTTCATAAAGAAATTATGTTCTCTTATATAGACAAGTAAATCATTTTCTTCTCCACCATCAGATTTTGCCGCTTAACCACATTCATAGATTTTTTCACTTCAAACTTTCTCGATACTTGTGTCGATAACACATTTCAATCTTCTCCATTAGATCTTCCTTGAATTTTGTTAGCCATCAATCTATGTAACAAACATTATCTGTTACCTCGATGTTATACTCTTGCCATCTCATCAATCTTATCAGCTAAACTAATCATTTAATTCATTCTGTTCCACTTGGTTAACAAAGAAATATGTCAGTGAACACTACTTGGTTAATACTATGATCGGTATACACTACATTCTATCAGTGTATACTAGAAATGCTTCATTTACCAACAAAATTGCTTTGTGTCTTTCAGCTCTATACTTCATCATAAATGAATGCAACATAATAAAGTCAATATCATCAAGTCATAGACTCATCAACAAGTTACTCAATGTGTTCCTTATCCTCATCTATCATGTACATCTCTCTCCATGTATATTTCTTTGTTCTTCATCTTTTTCACCTTTCTTCGGATGTCTTGGTATAGTAACTTACAAGATAAGTGTTGTCAAACTAGTTGACATCAATGACAACATAATACTGATTTAATCATATTAAATATCTAATCAGCAACTCCTCAGTGATCTCGTAATCATAGATTCTTCAATCAAATTCCAAATCAATTGTAGTTCAACAAGGAAAAAATCATTGTAGATAGAAAAATAAACACGCTAGAAGTGATCTGAACTTACAAGTGTTCAACTTTTTCGACCAGATAGTCTTCATATTTTCTTCAATTTGCTTCAAAAAAATCTCGGCAAGGTCCGACTGAAAATTATTCATTACCATTTTGTATGCGATATCAATAGCTCCACATGGTACAATGTTTAGTATGATCAACTGATAAATCTTAGGGCTGATGACATGTTCTACAAACTTAACCTTCAAATCCTCAATTGTAACAATTTTTAGTTCTCGGCTATCCCATAATGCACCTGTATTCTTTTCAATATCTACCCTAGGAGCACTATGAAAAGCCTTGGCCTTGTCAGTCGTTGGGTATTTGGTAACCCTATGAATCATATTCCTTGTTACTTTGACCAGTTCATCCAACCACAATATTCCATCATGATACTGACTGAGTACAACCCTTATCCATTCAGTTTTAAAAAATTTTGGGAAATTTAGGGCATTTGTAAGACTAATCTTCTTGACCTGTTTGTATTCTAGTTTCAGTTTTCCATCACTACTGCAAAGCTTCTGATAAGAAACAATAGTCTCAAAATCTCCAATTTATCCTATGTTGTAGTGGATGTAAGATCTAACGTTGTCAACTAACAAAACCCTAGGTGGGATGCTTGAGAAAGCTCCCACTGAATCAATTTTAGACGCAACTTCTGGATGAATTTTGTAGTTGGGTTCATCATAGTTAGCTAAAACAATTAGGTTCACTTCCTCTTCTACAATATTAGATTCATTTTCCATGGACGCGAATGCCATTATTAATCAATTTAGGGTTTTGGAAAAATACATTGAATGTGCTCTGTAGAAGTTGTACTTACTAGGAAATGATGAAGAATGCACTCAGTTCAATTTGAAACTGACTTGAATTCTCCTAAAAATTTCTCAGCTCAAATTCACTCTAAATATTATTGCACTCTAAAATCTCTCTGTGAAGAATGAACTAACTCTTCTGTATATTTATAGCCTCTTTCAAATTCCCACTCAAAACTTTTTATCATAAATGCTTAACCTACTTCTAGCACGGCGACAACTGTCAACTGGGTGATTACCGCAAAACATCAACAACTCGGTTAACACAGAATTTTTCACTCAGTTGATATTGATACTTGGTTAATCTTGGATAATGATTACCAATGGGTAACCTTTTTCTCAGTCTAACATATACTGACCTTATGACTTTGTTAGCTCAAAATTTATAAACCACAATGCATCTTTATTTATGTAGATTTGGTATGTGCCCATCAAATATAAGGAACAGTGTGTAAGATAAGATCACTTTGGAATATCGGTTCCATACATACCTATTTCTCCTTAGGTGGAGGTACCAATGTCACCTAATCCAGTGGACGAGGTTTCACCGACTGCATTGCTTGACTCAACATTCTCATTTGATGTCTTTCTCCACATAGTATTTCTTACCCTCATGATATCTACAATAGTGTTGCCACTCTCAAATATATGTCCTTCTTTTGGTGCTCGGTCTCTGCAATCCTTGCTCAGGTGACCGACTTTATGACAATGTAAGCATGCCATACCAGTTCTTGTCTAGCTTTGAGGTTTTTCACCCCATCTCTTCCTCATACAATTTGCTACAATATGTCCATACCTTCCACATAATGTGCAGTTAACCCATGTGTTGTAATCCCAAGTGTATGCATTATTTTGTCTCTTCAGTTGATAAGGCTTGTTCTTTTTTTTGGTGTCTAGACTTGCTTCAACTTTTCCTTACACTCTTGTGAAGTGTGTCCATGCTTGTTGCTTGTGTAGCAGAGATTCTCCATGGTAGAATTGTTAGGATTCTTATTCATCTTAGCTCTTCATTCATAAGCTTGATGTCCAAATTTACCACAATAATAATAATAATAACCATTAAA